>AYJT01074511.1:0-18656 GCA_001278415.1 Ocimum tenuiflorum
TTTTCTTTTAACACTGTATTATTGCAAATTAATATACCAAAATTTTCCAAAGAAGAAGAATAAAAAAAAAATAGAATTCCAACTTAATCACGTCTGTGGACAACAAAGAGTTTGAAAATCTAAATGAAAGAACCTTTAATTGCCACTATTGAGTCCGCTACATTTAATACAACTATTATTGTGCTTGTTAGTTGTTACATCTAATACATTTGAAAAATTTTCTTTTGACAAGTGACAAGTCTTCATTATTGAAATTTTTTTGAGTTCGTTAAAATAAAACAAAATTAAAAAATTGCAACTTTATTTGCAATATGAAAGGTTAATTTTTGCAGGTTTTCAAATTCCATTTGGACCCAATTTATGGTTGCAGTCTACAATGTGAATATATATGATGGATAAAATGTTAACATCGAAGTATACATGTTATTATTCCTTGAAATGAAACACAGAAAATGGAATGAGGAGTAATGGTACTCTGAGATGTTCATTTACAGGTGGTAAAGTTGATATACAGTATTTGCATGTGGACGAAGTTTATCAAGGTTTGATGGGTCTGAAGTTGCTGGAAAACCTCTCGAGCTGCGACCACAACAGTGAAAATTGGGAATTCTGGGCGACCCCAGTAGCACTTGTTGGTGTAGAAGGTGCACCCTCAACTACACAACCTCCTATTTCTTGTTTCACCATCTCCACCCTCTCTGGGTTCACATCTTCTTCCCCTGCTGTGTCTTTGACGTAGAATGTCCCCACTGCGTTTTCCCCCCTTACCCCGATCTCCGCCCCCTTTATCGACAGCCCCTTCTCTCTGAGAACTCTCGTCACGTCCGACAACAGCCCCCTTCTGTTCTTTGTGCAGATATTCAGTCTCAATCCCTGCACACATCATTAAGTTAATTCCTTGTATCAAAATTAAGACTTGATATATTTATTGTGTTTTAGTAACATCACATCACATACATGGGAAACTCTCCTTTCAGTGGCAGCAACCAAACACTTGATAACCTTGTGCTTCTCGCTTTCGCTCTCCAACATCCGCCCATTCTTGTGCGTTACATAATACTCCTGCAACAAATCTTTTAATTACAACCCCAAAAGATATACTATATAAAACTGAAATTGTAAAATGAGGTACCTGGAATGCAGTAGATCCCTGTGAACTAATTGCTGCGTGGTGAACTACGTATTGCAAGTCAGTCAAAGCACACACCGTGTCGAATAACAACTTCGGCCTATCTCTGCTCCTCACGTTCACAATCGAGTACCCAGTTTCCTTACACTTCTGTATCCTTACATGTGTGCCAATGTGCCCCTTGTTCCGCTCCTTCCCACACCCTTGATACACATCGACACCATCCCATTCAGTGTTACCGCTGCAGCAAGAGCAGCATTGGTCGTAGTCTCCATCAGCCGCCATGAGCTGGTGGAGCCGCCTCTCCGTGTGGGCTGGGGACGCCAGCCTCACGCTCCGCCTCTCATCCTCGCGGTGATGCGCTTCCACCACATTTTCAAGATGGGCGCGCACTTGGGCTGCGCGAGCAGGCTCCATAATCAGCCCTTGTTTATCACAGTCCTCCACGTAGATGATGCAGGCTGCTCGGCCTTTGTGGGTCCATGCCACTGCAGCAGATACGTGGCAGCCCAGCTCAGCGAGGGCGGCCGACATCTCTGACATTAGGCCAGGTCTGTCTATCCCCGTCATCTCAATCGCCACGTGCTCTGCCGACACATATCTAGGCCTTGCTACATGACGGATCATGCTTGGTCCACCCTCCTTTTTGGCCAGCCTACTTGTGCAAATGGCCTGTACCATACAATTATCATTATTATTGGGTTTGTTTTGTCGAATGAAATGTAATATAACATAGAGAATGCCAACCTCTTGGATATGATGAATAAGGGCTTGGTCAGTGAGTTTGTTCCCTTGCTGGTCAGTCACGTGGAACACTGAAAACCATGAAATATAAATCAATAAAAATAACACCAAACTCATGGTGGCTGACTAGTTTACGGGTCAGATGCATCATTTTTTAAGTTGTAAATTCGATCAAGATATTGTATAATATTTATAATTTTAATCAACTCACCATCCATCAACCAACCCCCATCTGAAGAGATGTACGATTTGGAAATCACGAGGTCGAGATCGGTAAGAACTTGGACCATTTCGAGCAGCACCCCATGCTTATTTGCACTATCAACCTGTTAGCATGGAAAAAAAAAAGTTGTAGTTCCTTATAGTTAATTGACAAATCACATAAATGCATAATATCTAGTTGTATCCCTTGAATGCATTATGTACTTGGCAATATTAAGGCATGCATGATTCAACTAGTATACACATTTCCATAAATTAATCTATACCATGAATTATGAGTCTGCAACTTAGAACTTGTGTGAATTAAGTAAGTAAAGTCTCATACATTGCTTATGATCTCTGGAATGTACATCAGAATCGTAAAAAGTGCATCCAAATAAGGACCAAGAAACGCTTTCACTTGCAAAGAAAGTAGACTATTGTTTCAATTTCATCTCATAAAATATAATGGGAGTAAATCAAATAAATGCAGCTACTAATAGGAAGTAATGAAAAGATAATACAAAAGCAAATAGCTCAAAAGGAAGTAGTGATAAAGTTGGAGTTGAAACAAGATATGTACTAACCATAACAAGACTGCAACCTGGATAGGTTTCATTGTCAACAGAAACCCTGAAAAGTGCAAGATGATAGAATCAGATTTTGGATTTCAGAAGTAGGGAGTTTAATGAAGCTAGCTGACCTTGGAGGATTGATTCGTTCGACAAGTAGTTCAAATTCCGGATCAATGTAGGGCGTGTAAGTGATATCCATCATTCGATGAAACTGCAGAAAATAATATGACAGAAGACACAGATATGATTAAGTCCGAAAGCAACCAACTTTCTTGAATGCTATAACAATTTATTTGTGTCAGGACGACGTGGTGGAAACGAATAAGAGTAATAGACGCGTGGGGTGATTTAGTATGTATGTGTGCGGGTGAAGATAAGGGAAGGGTTTGTGTGTATTTACACAAAAAAGCAGCAGCCACGTTAAGTTAAACTCTAGAAATTAAATCAATCTTATAGAGTCTAGGAATCTTCTTGAAAGAGAAGAAAAGAAATTTTCTCAATCTGACTGGGATTTAGGACGGATTACACGGGTCTTCATCCAATACATTACGGAATTTGAAATTAAGGGAGATGCATATCACATCATATCGTATGAAAATTCAAAACACAGTGGGGAAAGGAATGAAAATTGAGATATGCATGGGGTGGGGGTGGAATGAATAATTACCAGGCCAGCCAAGAAAACTAAGGGAGGTCTGTGGTGGCTGTAAATGGAGTACGGAACGAAATTAGTGCGTGCGTCGAATTTGATTGATTTAAATTAGGGAGAAAGATTGTTTTTGTTTATAATTGGTCAACGCTGCTACGGAGGGATGGCGGTACAGAGGATCAAGAGCTGGAACACGCCACGTACAAACAGGATTGCGGCTGCTCCGCCTTGCGCCACGCTAGGGCTTCAATTCTCAATTCCCTGCTAACTAGGGTTTATTCCCTAATTCAAACCTGCATACAACGCCTTTTAATTTGTGTTCAATTTCAATTTATTATAACTTGCAAATAAAGATACAACGCCAATCAATTCTCCAAACAGATTTTTTATTATTATAGTTATTCAGAGTTTCAAATTCTTTATGTCTTACATTGTAAGCTAATTTTATTATAGTATGAATTTATTAGGGGAACAATAAAATCTTTATTTTATTGTCAGTTATTTTGACTATTGAATTTGGTTATAACATGATTATGATTTATTAATTATTTATGAGTACTATATCTATTAATTACATCAGATGTAATTTTTATTTAAATATAATGAATAAATTAACGAAGCAGGAAATTGAGCATATTTAGGAGTTTCATTCCTAGAGAAAACAAACACGTTTTAATTTTGAGAAGATAGAAACGAAGATTTTGGTCATGTAATTCATGACGTGTAAATTGTAATCTACGGTTAGCTGATTGAAAAAATTCAAATCATATGGAGTTGGCATCTCTTTTAACCACAATCATAAATTCATATCCAGTTACCCAGATTCATGAAATACCAAACAACAGACGACAATAATACCAAAAGAAGTAAAAGATTGAGCAATAGCATAAACTCATATATCAACTTACAAACTATACAGAAAAATTACACAACTGACTATATACGATATACTCTATTTATATCGATGTTGGTGGCCTATGTATGTATTAAGTTGGGGTGCAGATGCACATTGAATTAATTCTCCAAAAACCTTTCAAAAAAGACAAATCCAAAAAAAAAAAGTCTCATTATTTCGAAGAATTAAAACAGTTCAACTAAATATGCTCCTAGTCTGATAAACCGGCATCAAATTCTAACCTAAATTCTCGATTAAACCAACCTTACAATTATTAGGAGTATCATTAATTGAGGACGACTCTAAAGGAAAAAAGAGTACAGTTGCATTTGGTTAAATATATAAAATTTAATGGACGGCTAATCTTATATGAGGAAATACATAAATAGAAAGATTTTGGTTATAAGTTAATAGGTTAAAGATAACATTAATGATATCGATACAGCTCGGATCCATAAGACTTTAGAGTATAGGTAGTTGATCATTGCAAGAAGGATATGATAAACGTATAAGAAAGAAATAAAAGAGGAAGGTATTGACTAGTCAATTTGGAAGAGTTTAGAAGTGGGGGTGGGGCAGCCCAGCCGCCATGATCGATTTAATAATTTGCACAGACACACCTTCATCCCTATCCCCTGCTATCACAACTACCCGATAACTGAACTCATCATTTCATATCATCCATATCCATTCGCCACGCGCATTCTTCCATTTTTTTACGTGCACATAACTCTCTTCTGCAATCCTTCAATTTGATGGATTTGGTAGCGTACGCGAACAAGAAGAGAAGGTGGGTATTACTCTTCGGATTCACGTGCTACGGCGCCTACAAGATCTATAATTTCCCAAGTGTTGTTGAGAAGAGGCAAAGATTGTCCAAATTCTTTGCCGCATTAGTGTCTCTAGCTGAAATGCTCTCCAATTCAGCAGGCGCAATAGGGATCATTTCCAAAGATTTGAAGCAGTTTCTGGGCTCAGATTCTGATCAAATTCCTCAAAGTTTGAAGCAGATTTCCAAAATTGCTACTTCTGATGAATTCTCCGACACATTAACCAGGATCACACGGGCTTCAGCCGTTGGAATCTTGAACGGCTATCAACAAGTTTCCGGAGGTGATCATGCCAAGGTTATCGACAAACTCTTCTCCGACGCCGGTGCAGGATTTGCGTCTGCAGTTGCCGGAAGTTTCGCCAGAAACACCGTCATGGCCTTGTTTTCGGAATGGCAGCAGCAAGGCGGAGGAGAATCGGAATCACCGTGGTGGATTGAGGTTGCCTGTGAGGATAAATGCAGAGAGCTTATGGGCCATTTTATCCAACTTTTTGTGACCACAGCTGTCACTGTTTATCTGGACAAAACCATCAGCGTTAACACTTTCGACGAATTCTTCGTTGGTCTCACTAACCCTAAGCACGAAGCTAGAGTGAGACACATGTTAGCCTCTGTCTGTAATGGCGCAGTAGAGACAGGTCTCCAGACATCTTATCATGTCTGGACTACACACTCTGCAACTGTCTCAAAATTGAAACAAAACTACTCCAAGATGGAGTTTGAAGATGGCGAGAAAGGCAGCATGAGAGGGAAGCTGATGAAGAGAGTGACGGACAGGAATGAAGAGATTGGATGGATAAGGCCAGTGCGTTCGAGCCTTGGGGTGGCGGGGAATAGGAGATTTGTTCTGGATATGACGGCGGTGATGACATTTGAAACTGTGAGATCTTTTCTGGAGTTTCTGATGGAGAAGACGTCGGAGGGGATCAAGACAAGCGTTGATGTGGTTCAACAGGAAGTTGTTGATAAGGGAGTGGAAGCAATGAGATATGCGAGTGGGAGATCTTCTGCTGTTACTGCTGTCTGTCTTACATTGTGCTTAAACATATTGAACAGCCCTTGGATTTTGGCGCCCTATCTCCAATAATTCTTTGCCAACCTTCATACTATACTTCTGTAGAATCTCATTTCACAAGCCGCGAATGAAATGTATGTATGCTGTCTTGATTCAATTTTGATCTCTGGCTACTTGGATTTTTGTCAATAGAAAACATAAATCCAAATGGACCTCATTGATCCAAATTTTCAGAAAACAACCTCATATTTAAACTGGAGGCTCTACCTAATTCAAGGGAGATAGGGAGGGAGAATAAAAGGGACGTGCACTGTGTATCAATTGATTCTATAATTCTTTTACAAAGTAATTGGAAATAACAGATAAGAATAACAAGCAAAATAATGGAGCCTGCCTTCTTTATTTTGCTTACAACATGAATTAAACCTCTATTCAACTTCAGAGTCAGGCCCACAGGTTCAGTCAACAGGCAAGCAGTTTGAATATTTGGAAAGCTATGGCAGCATATACACTTCAGGATACAAATAAGTAAATCTTTCCGGCAAAAAATCTGGACCAGGTGATGGGAAGTTGACATAAAAAAAGTAGTGATTGTGCTGTTTGATGAGGCACTTCAAAGTGAGAAGACATTCCTTACATGGAAACAAGGCTGGCATTCGATGACTTTTTTCTCATACTCTCTCTTCTCA
Source organism: Ocimum tenuiflorum (assembly GCA_001278415.1). Taxonomy (NCBI): domain Eukaryota; kingdom Viridiplantae; phylum Streptophyta; class Magnoliopsida; order Lamiales; family Lamiaceae; genus Ocimum; species Ocimum tenuiflorum. The sequence goes on from AYJT01074511.1 coordinate 6,730, forward strand.
TCACGAAATTTGACACATTTACCCAGAGCTGCTATCTTTCTCTTTTGCATCTGCTTCTTGCTCAAGTTTCTTTTTCCAATACTCATCAAGAGGAGGCCCAAATATGGCTTTCCCTGACACAACGCCTATCCTGTAAATTGACAGGGAACAGCATTTAACCAAAAATCATATTGGTAATTCATCATATTGGTAATTCATTTCATCATGAACCAATTAACCTTGGTAATCTCTGGTTAAACAAAGGTTTAAACAGGTCACAACAGTGAAAAGGAATTTCAATTTCCAGATAAGATAATGCACACTTAGGGGACATATTAGTCTATGCTTCTACACAATTTTCAGAAGTAGCTGCATTGCACTACCATAACTAGCAATGAATTCATTTACGATCATCTTTCCTTAAGATATTCCAACACTGAGAAACCCATACATGAAGCATTGCATCATTTGTGTGATTTCGTTTTAGTTAAATTAACAAAATATAATATGTACAGTGTACTGAGGTTACAAAATAATACACAGGGCGCAACCACTAGAAATATAATCCAAGTATAGTCCTATTGCACCATAATGTTCATGGACAACTATCACATTTGTTAAGTCAGTGTCGTTGAAACAATGTTAAAAAACATTATGTTAAATGCTGTTGCGCATGTTGTACAACATTATCTCGACTAATATCTTGCACATTTAGTTTATGCATACAATTAATCTTTATCATTCCATACGTTTTGGATTTTAAGTAAATCAGGATTGAATTTTATTCTCCCTTGAGTTATATACAAATTTAAACAGTAAATACATGTAGATGCATTTTGAGTGATTCAGAACTGTATTTTTAGGGATCAGTATTTTTCCCACTATCTCTTTTATTCTTATGCAGTTCATATATGCAGATTGAAACGCTGTCGAGATGAACTTGCTAGAATGAAGTATTTCTCAACTGCTAAAATATCAGTATGTAGGCATGCATGAAGTGGATGGTAGAGAAATGAGTTGGACGCAGAAGATTGCAAAGAGAAGATTCAAGCTTCATAAACTAGATTTCATTGTGATCTGTCTTTTCATTGAGATATCTTTTATGCTTGAAAAATCGACTGTGGAACGAATCTAGTTACAGGGAAGAGTGAATTCCTAACCCTAGAATTTTGTAGTCATCAGGTTTGAGATTGATTCTAGACTGTGCAATCGATAGGAATGGAAGCTATCCATTGAGTTTGAAGAATCGTTGAAGGGAGTGAACAGGAACGAGATCTTCACTTTTGCACTTTGGTGCAGATTATCTATATATTTTTAACAAAGTTTTAGTCGTGCGGCTCTTACAATTCTAGAAGCAAGTGACAAATTATACTTGTGCATTTACATTATTTCCGATACATTATTGTTCTGAATGCAACTGACAACACTAGGTACAAGTATACCCTAGAATATTTGCTTTTTGTGTTTAACAAATAACACTTAATTCTAACAATATGCAATTATGCATACAATATTACAGAAGATGACTCTAGATAAACAACTATTTCAAATGTTGCCTCAGTAACAGACCCCTTGGACTCAGAACCTACGGATGTCTTTGACTCATAGATTTGTCACGACATAAACAAAACTTAGTGAACATTCTGCAAGAAACATAGCATGATTACCTAAGTTAAAAATGGGGCTTCACTTTAATATGCCAACCCATACAAATTTATGATGACTTGCCTACATGAATAATCAGCCAGTTTAGTACCTAAGACACCAACACCATGTCCATGAGCTCTGTGTTCTTCGCTTCAGGAAACAATTTTTTTTTTCAAAGAAACCCTACATTTATTTAGCCCTGAACTTCTAATAGGAGAATGCCCAGTGATTATTGACATCTAAAGACTCTGTCCCAGATTGGGAGAAACAGGAACCTATCCTACCACCATTACAGCAAGTGTTGCGATGATTAACCAACCCATAACCAAGGATCAAATGCAAGATAAAGTTGAATAGATTTTGGCGACAAGAAGATTACAAAAATTTCGGGGGGAAGAGAATGTAGAGAAAGCTTACACAACAGCACCAATAACCATAGGCAGTGAGAGAAACTTTCTTCGGCTGAACATTTCCTTTAGGCTTTTGGATTCAACTGTCTACAAACCCGGAATCCTCGTCTATAATTTATGTTCTCCCTTCAATCATTCTCACTTCTCTTTCCCTCGAGTTCAACACACACTCCATGATTGGGTGTTATTAGGTAGTGGGCTTTGGCTACTGTTTTCTACCCAAACAGGCCCAAACAAACCGATTTAAAATTGCATCATTAATATCAGTTGAAATTTGAGATTTGGGCCGACATCTGAAAATTCTGTAAATGAAATTTCTTTCCTATAATAAAACAAATCATTGTAGGCTATCTCCATCTACAAACCCTACAATACATATAATTCTACTCTATATATAATTCAATTTATAAACTTTCATTACCACCGAATAACAAAAGCTAATTATAAAATATTAATTATAATAAAAGAGAAGAAAATTAAACAAAAAAGAAAAAGGCATTGCATGGAAATACTATTGAACTGTTCACGAACACCACGCAACAAGGTGGATGGCGGAGAGCTAAGGCCATCTCTGCCACAATCCGGGATTATAACGGACCACATTGAAGATGGTTTTAGGCTGACAATATTTGTGTAAGTTATTATATTCGGTTCGTCATGATTACCTTATGTTTATGAATTAAACAAACGTAAAATGAAGCTTTCGATATTGGGTTTCTAATTATTATCTTGACGACTCAGTAGTCATCTACTTCCTAATATCAATAGCTCTAGTTGTGATTATACAATTCGTAATTCATTTTGTTGTCTCAATCGAGTTAAATCAACTATCATCATCGCTCAAACTGATTTAGTTAGGTACATGAAAAGTTGGATGCCAACGCATATTATAAATTCTACGGTATTATGGTTAGAATTTTAAATTACACACTATGTGATGCATATTTATATACACATAAGGGGATGTACACGTACATGTATTGTGGTAAATAATCAATATACCTAATCGTATTATAAAGATTAAGTACCTAAGTGATACAAATTTATATGGTCCATGTCATCTATATAAAGTATGTGGTTAATATGTGTATAGAATTCATGTGGTGTAAATTATCAATTTATGATGGACTAACTTGTAATTTCACGCGTGGGTTGGTTAATTCCAAAAGGTTGCATCTTTTGTCTATTTATGAAAGGTCACATCTTTTCAATATTGATGAAAAGTCACATCTTTTCACTATTCATGAAAGATTGCAACCATTTAGTTCCATGCATTAAATCTCTCTTTATAAATAGCGGTGTGGTCTCTAATTGATATGTGTTCCATCACTTTTGATTTCTCATCTCTCAAAAGAAAAACTAAGGAAGTACAATCAGTTAGAAGATTATCTTCCCGATTGCTTCATCGAGTCATCATCCGATTATGGATTCCGGTACGCTTTTGCATTTTTACTCTTTATCAAATAATTTCTAAATAAGATTTGATCCATAGGTTGATTCATTAAATACATCAAGTGGTATCAGAGCCAAACTTGTTTTAGAATTACTTGTATGAATTTTACTATCCATCTATCATCTGTGAATCTCGTATGACACTCAATTCCTAAATTTTGACGTATCTATATTCTCGATTTTCCTTATCGTGTATGAGGAAATTGATGTTAAAGGCTTCATTGATACCCTTGAAGAATGATTTGCTAAAAGTGATAAGACAGAGACAAGTGCTTCCTTGAGAAAACTTATCTCCATGAGGTATAAGGGTAATGAGAGCATAAGCGAGTGCATATTGAAAATGTTTCATCTTGCTAGAAAATTAAAAACACTATAAATAGAGCTTTCAAAAAATTTTCCCGTTCATTTGGTAATAATATCTCTTTCTCCTCAATTTGGAAAATTTGGGGTGAGCTATAATTGTCAAATTGACATTTAATCAACTCATACCTCACTTAATCCATGAGGAGGATAGAAGAAACAACACATGACTGAAAGTGCTCATTTGACATCAAGTTTTTCAAATCATCATCCAAAGAGGAAATTTAAGAAAAATGTGGTAGATCCAGCAAAAGGAAAGCATAAGGGCATGTCCTGGAAATAAATATTTCTTTTGTAAGTATCTTTTTCATGTAAAGAAAGACTGCATAAAGTGTCACACTTAACACGTAAAGAAGAATATATCTTTCAATTTTATTTGTTCTAAAGTCAATATGTTCCAGCTGCAAGACACACTTGGTAGCTGGATTCTGTTGCAACATGTCACATAAGTGTCTATGAAGGACTGTTTGAACTTTCGAAAGCCCAACTATGATGAAAGATTCATGTAATGGGAGTTGGAAGTCCACTGGAAGTTCAAGGTATAAGGACTTTTAAGATATTATTATGTATTGGTTTCTATTTAGAATTAAATAATACATATATTATACCGTCATTTAAACAAAACTTGGTTTCAATTTCAGTCGGACAAAGAAGGATTTGTTTGTTCATTTGGTAACAGAAAATGTAATGTATATTTTAATTCTATGTGTGTTGGAACAAGTACATTATCATATTGTGATAATCTTTATTTACTTATACAATATTTTCAGATGGGAAGTCCCACAATGCTAAAACCAATGTAACTAAATGTAAATTTTTATATGATAATTCATTCTTTTTATAGCACAAGCGTTTGGATTATATTTCTAAATAAAAAATTGACAGACTTGTGTCAGAAGGGATTATCGAAAGATTTCATCATTTGGATTATGATACTTGCGTTAAGTACGTTAAGGGTAAAATAACAAACAAAAACTTAGATCCAAAAGAGTTACAAATGTCTTAGAACTTATACATACATACATTTGTGGACCATATTCTACTCCGTCATGGAATGATCAACAGTATTTTATAACATTCATTGACCATTATTCTCGGTATAGTTACCTGTATTTAATTCATGATAAGTCACAAGCATTCGATGTTTTAAAGTCATCCAAAATTGAAGTTGAAAATCAATTTGGAAAGACAATTAAGGCCATTAGATATGATCATGGTGGTGAATACTACGGTAGATATGATGGCTCAGGTGAATAATGTCAGGGCCCTTTTTCCTCTTTTCTTAGATGAGTATGGGATTGTCCCTCAATACACTATGTTGGGTTCTTCAACCATGAATAGTGTAGCAGAGAGACGTAATAGAACCCTTAATGATATGGTAACGAGCATGATTTGTCGTACAACTTTTCCTCACTATCCATCGGTGATGCTTGAAAGAACACAAGTTTATACAAAAATTCTTAATTTAAGAAAATGTTAAGAGGGGTGAAGCGATAAGGCCCTAAAGCGTGAAATGATGAAGCGCTAAGCAAAAGTGAACGCTTCAAAGATGTCAAACACCCATTTTACAAAAAAAAATAAAAAATAAAAAAACTTATAAATTATATGTATATGATAATTTATTACTTAGATAAGAAATTTTAAAATTATAAATACCTAATAAACAACTAGACCATAAATTAATTGCAAATATATTAGATTTATATTTTAGAAAATAGTAGATTCATAATTCGTAAAATTCTAAGCTTAACATCGTTAAAATTCAAAAATCTAATCATCATCATCATCATCAATAAAATCTATCTCTAAACCATCATCTTCTTCTTCATCAGCCGAAGACATTTCAATATCTTCTTCCCTCTCATCAAACATTTTTCGTCACAAATGAGATCGTTTAGCACCAGAAGTGGATACTATGTTTTTGCCTTTGTCAATTAGAGCCACACTTGACCCATCATTTCTTACTCTTGAAGATATTTGGGTCATATATGCAAGCTTTTCCGCTACAAAAGCTTTGGACACTGTACCCCATGTGAGAATATCATCATTATCAAACACAAAGTCGTCATCTTCTTTCCCATCCTCATCCATTCTTCCAAGCAAGCACTCATTTCTTTCATCGATCTCACTCAAGAGAATGGGATCAACGGTGTTCCTAAGTTGAAAGTACCATACTAGCTGACATTTCGCTTTCAAGAACACTATATCTTTTTTGTGTGCAACTGTTAAAAGAATAAAAAATTAAAAAATACGCATAAAGAAGAAAAAAATGAAAGATAATGTAATTGGCGGCTTACATGTTGAAAAAAACTCTAACTTCTTTCCCATCTGATGGCACTACAAGTAAGGTCAAGAACTTGAATGACAAATTTTCTCAAACTTGGAGCCGACGCTCCGTATGCAACGCACCAATCCGCTATTAACAATTAACAAGATATTCAAAAAATTAGGAAAAGAATATATTAAAATAGAATAATACATACGTAATTTAACTTAGAAATTTGTTATCCGAAGATTTTGCCTTTCTTTGTTTTGGCTATATCGTGAGCAAATAGTCCATTAGCATCTTGATATTCAATTAGTTCATCCACAATCTTCTCTTGCATCATTGAGTTTTCCACAAACCTTGCAATGCAATTATATAATCCTTGTGTGATTTCTTTACATCTCTTCAATACTCGGATTATCATAGTAGATTGCTAGATTCAAGAAATGATCGGTGGCATGCAAGGGTCGATGCAATTGACATTCCCATCATCTGTCAATTATTTCAAAAGCCTTCTTATAATTTTCCTCTTTGTTATCAAAGGAAGCAGCAATAGCCTTTTTTGCCCGGTCCATGGCCTCATAAATATATCCCATTGGTGGTTTTGTCTCTCCTTCAACCATCCTCAGTACCTTTACTAGTGGACTCGTCAACTTGAAGGCATAAATAATATTCTTCCAATGAGACTCTTGCAACATGAAGCTCGCCATCTTCTTGCCACCAAGTTCCTTCGACCACTTGCTTGTATGTCATTCTTCAGAAGTTACCATCTTTCTCAAATTGTGCCTTACCTTGTGCATTTGAGAAAGGGTAATGAAAGATGTTACAAATCTGGTAATTGTCGGTCGATGTAACTTTCTTTGATTAGTGAAATTCCTTATCATATTCACTACTCCAATATGGTTATAAATATAACCATTAATGAACATAGCTTTCTTCAAAGCAATTTTCACTTGAGGAATTTTCATCCCAATATCTTCTAGTATGAGATCAACACAGTGAGCCGCACATGAAGTCCAATATAGATTCCGTCTCTTGGCTTCAAGAAGTTTGCCTATCAAATATAGAAAAGAAATAAGAAAAGTACTAGTTTAGCCAAAAATGTGTCAAGTTATTACGATAAGATAACACTTTCACCGACTTTGATGTAATTCGATGCATTATATATTACCACTTGAACCACATTCTCTTCTCCAATTTTCTCCACCATCGCATCAAGCATGCGATACAACAAATCGGCATCTTTCACAACTTTCGATACATCAACTGACTTAATGAACACTAAGTCCTTTGGAGAGTTCACGAGGAAATTAATAATCTCCTTTTGAGCAACAGAATCAGGCTATCCGTCAGACATGATTGAACAACCTTGTTTAGCTCATTCCGCTTTGTGTTCATTGATGACTAGTAAGGTGTCTTCAATTTCTTTCTTTAGAAGGGAAACTCTCAACTCATACATGCTAGGCAGTTTCATTCCCTGGCAAAAATGTCCAATGGATTCTACCATGACTTCAAAACTGTTAGAATTTGCAGCATTGAATGGAATCTGGTTATCATAGAAAAATCTTGCAGTCTGTACAGGTTTTCTCTTTAAGTTCCTTCTTGCATGCTTCATTAATGGTTTGCTGTTTACCATCCTCTCATGCTCTAGCAACATCTTGTGCATTCTTAGCTAAGAACATGTCAATGGGGCCTTTTTGTGTTGAAGAAACAAACTTGCTATGTTTTGATATTTTGAAAAAAACATCGTCTTCTTCATCATCATTATCATCGATGACGTTAACTTTCTTAAACATGTCTCCACCACCAACCTTATGTTCCTTTAACATTATGAAATTCACAATCTTTTTCCGAACATGCTCCGGGCATTCTTTACACTTTGTCAGGCTTGAAAACCAGCCTATCAGTAGACACATCCTTTTGTTAATGTACCGCAATAATTACAAGTAAAATTAGTTTGGTTCTTCACGTCTTGTTTGCCATGTTTGCGAGCAGGGTCAATTTTTGATATGTTTGTATTTGAAGTAAGACCCGACCCCCATCCCGATCCCGAACCACATTGTGCATCCATGAAGACTAATTTATTGCAAGAACAAACTACAATGAAGCAAGGAACCGATTTAATTATGATTTGAAATTCATGCCTAATAAATCATATCACCAAAACACCAAAAATATTCAAATAATCTCCTTCTGCCTACTACCCAGAATAACATAGAATCTTAAATGATTAGAAAAAAATACAACTTTTTAGTTTTCATCTCAAAGTATTTCAAGAATAACAAAAAAGAATAACAAAGCCCAAAAAAGATCTAACTTACCGAAGTTCTGCTCTTGCAACAAACCGTGGGAGAGACAACGGCAGAGTGGAGGACTAGTGGCGAAACAAATGGCGACGGCAGAGTGGAAGGCTGGCGGCAGGAGAGATGGCAGTGGAGGGAGGAAACAAGTGGCAAGAAGAGGCGCAAAAAAAGGAACGGACTAGGGTGTCGATCAATACAAGAATTTCTCACCAAAATAATGATATTAGACCTATGAGCTTATTTGACTTAATTATTTTAATAATGGCTCACAAAATTTTGGCCCAATTTTATTTTTTTTTTAAACATCCCAAAAGCATGCTTTAAGCGCAAAGCGCGTTTTCTAGGAACCGAGCGCTTCGAGCACTTTTCCACCGCTCAAAAGAAGATGAGCGCTTCGGTCAACAAAAGCTATATGCTGGATTTCGAAGCGCGCTCAGAGCGTGCTTTTTTAAACTAAGTGCAGAATACTGCTTATGGTTAAACATTAAGGAGTTTGATGTGTGCACATGTCTATGTACGACCTAATCTAGCATACATTGCAGGAATGCTAAGAAAATATCAAAGTAATTCAGTAAGGGAACATTGGATAACAATCATAAGCATCTTTAGATACTTATAAAATACTAAAGATCGCATGCTCACATACAGAAAGTCATATAAAATTGAGATCATAGGGTTTTCGGGCTCTAACTTTGCTTGATGTCAAGATAGCCAAACATCTGGTTATATATTAGCTGGTGATGCAATTTCTTGGAAGAGTGCTAAACATACACTTGTTGCATCATCCACTATGGAAACTAAGTTTGTTGCTTGTTATCAAGCATCTAATCATGCTATAAGGCTGCGTAACTTCATCACAAAATTGTGAGTAGTTGATGGGATTGAAAGACCACTTAAGTTGTATTGCACAATCAGGGTGTAGAGTGCAATTTTGTATGCAAATAACAAAAAAAAGCTTTTTAAATTCAAACATATAAATGTTAAGCTCCTTATTGTGAAAGAAAGAATTCAGAGTGGTTTCATTAGTATTGAATTAATAGGAATAAACTTCATGCTAGCAGATCCATTACTGAGACACTGACACCTTTGGTCTTTCATAAGCATGTTGCTCAAATGGGTGTCAGTGCATTTGATATAGTTTAATCTAGTGGGAGTTTATTATTAAATACAATATCATGATATTATTTAGTAAAGAACTTATAATATTCTCTAGATTCTAGATTCTGATCTCATTTATTTATTGTCAGACCAGTTGGAAACAAACATGTGAATATATCACATTGCATGTCATTTTCATGCTATACATCTATACTTGATCTATGTTATGTAGTTAAGTTGTTGTATATGATTATTATGGGTTTAATTGTAAATAAGACAATGAATGCCTCTTTAGTCCATGCACTATTAAGACTTATGAACGAGATTAGTTTGGATGACATATCTTTATTCTTGTGCAAATTCATTATAAATATTTGTATATGATTGAAGGTTATTATAATGTATACAAGGTTGTATAATTCAATTGAAAATTATTAGAATTTTGAATCACACACTATTTGATGCATATTTATATATATATAAGGGCATGTAGACGTGCATCTATTGTGGTAAATAATTATATACTTAATCTTATTATAAAGATTAAGTACCTAAGTGATAAAAATTTATATAGTCCATGCCATCTATATAAATTATAAGGTTAATATATGTATAGAATTCATGTGGTGTAAAATTATCAATTTATGATGGGCTAATTGGAAATTTCACGTGTGAGTTGGTTTAATTCCAAAATGTTGCATCTCTTTGGCTATTTATGAAAGGTCACATATTTTCAATATAATCACATCTTTTTTTTTGTACCAAGAGAGATGAATGTCTAGTTAGACTACTATAGATCAATTGCGTGCCCCTCCTCCGGCATCATGTGCAATCCATCCTCTCACTTCACACGGCATTGCGTCTAAGAACTGCACTCCTGCAGCGGTTGATGCATCCAACGAGGCCATACAATCGGCCGCGAGATTGGCTTCTCTAAGGACATGATTAATTTTAATATCCAATTCCTGCTCATTAACTCCCTTGTGCCATCCAAAAGACCCATATTACTCCGCAGCTCATACGTAGGAGAGTTCAAAACCCCAAGAGCCTCACGGCTATCAGCTTGCACTATGACACGTTTATAACCGCCATCCCACGCCAACTAAAGTCCGTAAAAGAGGCCCCAAAGCTCAACATCAAGAACAGAGCAGAAATCTATTGTACCCACAAACCCACCAATCCAGTTCCCATTATGATCTCTCAAGAGTTCGCCCGTTGTAGCGACACCGGTGTTTATGTTAAGGCTCCCATCTGTATTAACTTTTACCCATCCATCTGGCGGCGCTTCCCATTTAACCAGCACAATTCTCCGACCTGTATTCGTCCCATTTAGTTGCTGTGACACTACGCTTCCATTTCGCGTATTCATGAAAGATTTCTACCATTAGTTTCACGCATTAAATCTCTGTTTATAAATAGGGGTTTAGTCTGTAATTGATGTCCGTTTCATCACTTTTGATTTTCCATCTCTAAAAAGAAAAACTAAGAAAGTACAGTCAATTAGAACATCATATTTCTGATTGCTTTATCAAGTCATTTAACAAGTATAATTTGACCCAGAAGCAAAATATACAAAACTAGCCAAATACCAAATCAACGGATTTTAAGAGTTTTAAATAGCCTTCCTATTATTAAAGAGAGAAAAATTAACACACATATTAACACGTAGGTGGTGGCGAATAGGACCTCGTGTTTTTCATGTTTCCAATATTCAATGATTCAAAGCCAAGGTTGATGCGCAAAAGCCAGTAGGCTTGGGCCACCTCATATTGACCGGGCACGATTATTTGTTGAGGCCTAGATATATAAATCAAGTATCTCAAATAAAATTCAGTCGAAAAAAAAAAGTATCTCAAATAAAATATTGTGAAAAATAGGCTTTTAAAAGTCGTCTTTTAGAAAATATCGATATCCTTTTAAATAACAGATAATGAAGTTTTGAGTTCATTTACTTGTATTTTTTTTTTCTTAAAATTATAGTGTTTATTGAAACCGAGTCATCGTATAATCATTTTTAAATCAAGTCATGACTTGGAATTGATTTAGATAATATTATAGAACCTAACTTTGATTTAAAAAAAAAGAAAGAAAGAAAGAAATAGGTATATTATCGTCGGTAAATCGAATATTAACCAAACAAAAGGAAAAACAAAGATTGAATTCAAACAAATATATAAGGACATGAAAGAAAAACGTTATTCCTTTAAACGAATATTCGAGGTTCAATTCTTCACTCCCGAGAAAAGAAAAAAAGATTGCGAATGCTAACAAGTAACGGCTCAAAAAAAAAACTGTACACTTTTTAATGAAAAATCAGTAATTTGATGGGAAGTCCAATGGTATAAAAATATTTATTCCTTATCTACCAAACCCGATCCATAAGACAACAACTCATTATACAATACGAGTGGG
>AYJT01074525.1:0-11520 GCA_001278415.1 Ocimum tenuiflorum
CGGGTGTCGCCTGAATCACCAAAAAACTCGAAATCATAATTGATTGATTGGATTGGTTTCTCAATAGTGTCTGGTAAAACCCCTTTTTGACTCTGCGACATTAATTCCACTATTATTAGTGAGGAATAATGGAAAAATTCCTTCGTGATTATAGAGATAGGGGACATCATCCACCTTTTAATTTTGCTATTGACAGAAATTGGCTAGTTATTTTTCGAAATATTCTAATTTTAGTATCTGTGCAATGTTAATTTTAGTGGATTAACACAGGTATCCAATTTTGTGAATGCATGTGTTTGAAACAAAATCATGCACCACTCCAATACTCAAATTCTGCTGATTATATAGAGCTACTTCATATTGGATGCTTATTTCAGACACAGTCCTAGAATGATGTTCCTGGGATTGTTTTGCCTAGTCCATTTAATTTGCAGCCCTCTTTAGCTGCTCTTATTAATTAGAAGTCTAGAATTTAGTAATGTATGCTTTTGCTTTCCATCCTGGATGAGATAGCTCTTAAATACTACTTACCCAAAAGAAACATTATAGATATCACAAAGGGACAGTGGATTTTAAGGACATAGATTTTCGCATTGCTTATGAACTTGTATGAGCTCTCCCTCAGGAGGCTTAAAGGGATAAGGAATCCTTAGTCACTAGTTTAGAGTCCTAATTTAGAGCCATCAAGATTGGTTAAAGTTGGAGTTGTGTGATATTTAGAGTAGGCACAGATATCCATGAAAATGAACAATTCTTGCTTGCCTTGGCCGTCCTCTAGTGATGATCGTCTCGTTCAAACTGGCCCTCTATGATGAACAGATATTTATAGCATATTTCAACTACTCATGTTATGTTATCCTTTTTCAATTTAATTTTCATTTTGAATTATGTTCTGAATTTCATTAGCACTTCTCTTTGTTTGATTACACTATAAACACATTTGTTATTTGATTTCGTATGACTTTTGAAACATTGCTCTATATATGGTACAAAAGCGAGCTCAGAAACCTACACTCTAACGAACAAGTGTTAAGTAAGCTCATTTGAATTGCACCCCTGCAGGCTGTAGTTCCATGCTAGTTTGAGAGAATTGAAGACGTTAATATGTATTCACCCCTTTTTTTTTAGTTCTTGACCTGTTATTTACTGTGCACGTGGTGTTCAACATACTAGATAACTAGATAAATTTTTGTTTTTGACCTTCGATATCTTACTAAGCATTATGCTGATTCTTCAGTAGAATATGCCTATGCCAACATGATGATGGTCTGTAGTTGTCCAAAGTGTCCAAATGTAAAACTTGAAAACAGCTCACAAACCCTCTTGTTTCGTCTTCGGATCCCAAGCTGTTAGGAACCTACTCTCATTATGTAATTGCTTTGAAACAAATTCTAATTTCCTAGATATTTTTGTGGTGTTTAGATGTATGTTGAATTATTTTCTTGTATGTCATCCTTGTGCACATAATTTCATTTCTAGCTTACAATCTGACAATTTTCTTCGTTATCATCTAAAAAAAATCTGTATCCTACCAAATAAATACTAGACAATTTCACAAGCTCCAGCGCGAACATTTACCATCCAAGACTATGAATTTTTGAAGAACTGCTTTATGAAATAGTAGTTTTTGGGGATGTGCTAATGGAGTTATTGATATCAATATATCATGAGGGCCTACCTCATAAAACTCCAAAAGCAAATTGCTAAATGCTCTGGAGCTGCATTAACCACCTTTTGCAGATTGAATTTGCACCATTGTCAGATGCAATTATGACTGGAGGAGATTTTAAAATGCATACATCTTGTTGCTGTGATTCTGAATGATTATTTTATTTACCGCACATGAGTTATTATGTCGGACAAGTTTCAGTTTCTTGTGTTCGAGCTTTGTCTGCTTCTTATATAGAATTTGGAAGCAGCAGTAACGATAAGGTTAATCGAACTTTAAGGAAAAGAATAGATGTTTTGAAAAGTTATATTAGGACATGTAAACCAAATATTAACTTAATTAACAATTTACAAATTTCCGTGCTTTGCCTGTTTTGACTACTGATCATTTTCCTATCTCGATTTGTCTTCCAGTCTGAAGTTTTTGCTGTCGCATTTGCACTTCTTGCGGCTGGCGCTGTAATTCTGACCTTGAATGTATTGCTGTTGGTATAACTCTCTCCCCTCTCTCTCCCTCACACAGACACACACACATGTTCATACACGACGATGAAACTACATTTAGTTTAATCATCGGGAATGACTATACGTATGAGTTTTATAGTAGAGGGAATTTGTATGTGTTTGGGAATGTAATCCACCATATTATTTGGGTTTTGAGTGATTCCCAAATATTTGGCAATCATTCCGAAAACCCAATTCCAAGACCACCAACCAAACAATGTGTTTCGGTATCATTCCATTCCCTTATTCTGAAATCCACCAACCAAATGTGAAATTACAATTTATTCGTAAGCATGGCCCAGATCCTGTTAATTCAAATAGCTGCAGTCCAAACACCTTGCTAGTCCTAATTATCGTCGTTTTTGTGTTTTTAGGGGGGCCACATCATCTTCTTCCAGAGCCTAAGTCTTCTGGGCTACTGTCTATTCCCTCTGGACATCGGCGCCGTAATTTGCATGTTGAAGGACAACGTAATAATCAAAGTGGCGGTCGTTGCGGTGACATTGGCATGGAGCTCTTGGGCCGCATATCCATTCATGAGCAGCGCTGTCAATCCGAGAAGAAAAGCCCTCGCCCTCTACCCCGTCTTACTCATGTACGTATCTGTAGGCTTCCTCATCATCGCAATCGACTGAGTCAACAATGGTGGTCTTATGTGTAATACTTGATTAACTGCTTAGACTCTTGTGGAATGGCAATTGAGCATATATGGTTGGATTTGTTGCAATTGAAGTTTTGCCTCTTTTTGCACAATTCTGTAATCGTGGTTGTACGTAGCATTCTTTTTATGGTTTTCTTGGAATCATATGCTTTGTCTACTTATGATATATTTGCTTATATTTCTATGAATTCTGGGTTTTTTTTTTGGTGGAAAATGTGTGAAAATCTTTGTTTGTTTTCTGGGATAAGGTGTGGTTGGGAGCATTGCAGGTATTCTGTAATGAGTAGATTGATGATATATAATCCTTTCTCGGAATCGGGTCTTCGTTTTGGAATTTATTGGTTTTTAACTGAAAATAAAAATTATTTATGAACAAAAAAAACTGAATTTGTTCAGATATTACTTGTGAATCTATCAATTTCGGTGATCAAATATTAGTAAAAGTGAGAATTATAAACTAATGTTAACCATATACGGGTTGAATTAATTTTATATTAAATTCACAAAATTAGGATCCCATGTTGAGTTGAATAAATATTTGTCAAATTTTTTTTGGTCTACTTTCAACTACTATCAATTAGTTTTGATTTTTGGCAAAAACTTGCGTTCAGACCGCTTAAATTATTTAGGTGAATTTAAATATACATTTTCACCAATCCATACTTACCTTGCATTCTATATTCAAATTCATATTCTTTCTGGATTATAAACCCAAACTCATCTAAATGATTTAGGCGGTCTAACGGGCGATCTTCTTTTATCCGTAGTTTTTCTCCTTTTATTTGTAGTTTTTCTTTAAGTTTTTAGAGTTCAATTTTAGTCCCTGTGGCTGCGATACAGTTTCAATTTTTTAAGGTTTTAGTTTAATTTTCAAATTTAGACTTTATTTAATCATTTTAAAATCGTTTTAGAAAAGAAGAAAGAAGAGGATGGCAGTGGTGTGAAGCTCAATAAACTAAAATCGAATAATAATTAATTCTGTGTCTGTCTGTCTGATAAATGTATTGGCAAAATCAAAGATTCCAAAAATATGAATGAGCATGAGACACGTGAGTTGCTAAACTTTGCAGCCTTTCCACGAATACATAAAGCTCAGAATTCAGAACTGAGATATGTATTTACCAAACAATTCTAATAACTATATATTATTAATTCCTATATATCCTATTTATACACAAAATTTTATTTTAGTAATCTGTGAATATTTTATATTTGGCCACCCTTTGCATGCTGCTCAAACTCAATCCATTCTCAACATATTTCCATCTATTCAATTTGTTATATCGCGTAATATAAATTTTTGTCCTACATAATACGCTGTGGATTTTAATTTTCGACAAAATATGTAATTATATCCCCAAGTTCCATTTGTTACGTAATTATATATCCTCAGTAATTGATGTCATCAAAAAATTGCTTACGTCGTCGTTAAACGCCGCGTTTTCAGTGACGTGGTCATAAGTTGTGTTGCAGTGAATTAAAACGACGTCGTTTTTCATTTTTTAGAAATGTCGTTGTTTATTAATAGTAAAAATGAAAAAGGTAAATCTGATCCCAAGAGGTTTCTAAAGAATTGAAAATGACGTTGTTTTGATTCGTTGCAACACAAATTATAACGACGTAATTTGAAATGCGACGTTTAACAACCACATAAACAAATTTTTTATGATATCAACTACTGAGGAAATAATTACATAACAAATGTAACTTTGAAATATAATTGCATAATAAAATAAGTTTAGGAAAAAATTTCATACCTACTATATTTCAGCATATAATTGCATATTTTTATTTTAATTTTCTCTATCATAAATGTCAATTGGCTTGGCCACTCCTACCGGCTGACATTTCATAGCGTGCTTAACTCAAATTTTTGTAAAAAGAGTCCTACTTAGAGACTTGTTAGGCTTATTGGCCATCGGGCGAGAACGGCCCACTTAACATTCATATCATCTATTGAAAGAGTTTTATATTCGTGGATTGTGTAATTCCCTTACATCGAGTTTCACCGTATTTGTATCATCTATCTTGCACTTGGCACAACAGGGGGGGTTGTGGTCCATTCCCCAGCATAAATGCATTCTGCCAGATAAAGTTGTGCATTCCGTCAAAATAGGCAGTAATATAAAATGCACCACAACACCCTTTGTTGTGCTATGTGCACAATAGAGGATCGAAAATCCAGTTTTACCTTGCCCTAATTCATCCTTATCCCGGTAGTTTTGGGTAAAAGTTATTCTAGCACAAAGGAAATTATATAACTCCAAAGTTTTTGTAGCAGAATTGGAAAATTGGAATCTCCAATAAAATAGAGATTATTATGATGAGACCAAAATGCAGTTAAATGAATGGTTGTGAGTGTTATTTTTGTTTGTGTAGGGGGGCCTTGTGACACTTGTTTGGAATTGCGTGCAAGTTTAAATTAATTTTGGACTGCCAATTTTACGGATTGCCAGAATACTGGAAACACACACACACACGTTTCTTTTCTTTTTTTTTGACAATTTTCTTTTTTCCTTTTTTTTATTATTATTATTATTTATAATTTTTGTTGTCAAATTAGCCTGAACCCGACGGATTGTGGGTTGGCCCGTTGGCCCAAGCTTTTAAAAAGAATTTAATTATTTTTTTATTTTTTATTCTTGTATTTTATAAATATATTATTTATTAAATTAATTTAATGATTGGATTTATAAATATATGATGAATAATTTGATTTAAAATGTGTTGTATTTAATAGATTTTACGACATTTTCAGATTATATTATAATTAATGTTGTAATTTTTTTACGGATGTTAAATAATTTGATATTAATGTTCGATGTTGATGATGGGAAATCGAAATTTTGAATATTGTCGAATTTGTTTTAGTTATTTAGATTGATGTTTTATAAAAAAAAAATGTATTTTTTGCCTTCCGTGTTTCTTATTTTTTGTTTTTAGAAAAATATATGATTTACGTTTTGTTTCCACAAATTATTCATTTGGTTTGGATGATAAATAATATATTTATGTTTGTATGATTTTTTATTTTATTTATTCTAGGTATCGACAAAATATTTACTAATTATTCATATAACACAAATTCTTGAGTTTGTTGCCCGACAGACTAGCTTGAAACTCGATGGATGGACCCATTTGACATCCCTGTTCCGTCTACCACTACTTCCATCAGAAAATTTCAGCTTCATTATTCTCGTACATGTTTCACATGTAGAAAGAGAAGCTTTTACCCTCGGTGATAAAGTTGTTTTTTGCACTACAATCCGTATGTACGTTATCGTAGTGTATATTCATTAGTTTGATATTTATATTGTAAAAAAATTGATGTGAAAAATAATTAGATACAATTTTGGTATCAAAGATCTATGAATCACAGACAGTATCTTTTCATCATGAGTTCATGACCTTTTGATTATAAAATTGAAGTGTCTTTTCTGAGACATTCATTAGATGCATTCTTTTCAATCTTGAACCCACTTGCTATTTATTGAGCAAAAATACTTTCCATTGCTTCAAATTTGGCGGGAATCTGAATCTAAACAACGCTGCATCGAGGCAGGAATTATACCCACTTGCTTCACGAAGGTTACACAAGCTCCCGTGCATTATTTTTTTGCAGTTATCACTCATTGCTACACATTTTATGAAAATTGTTAGGGAATAAATTAGAAAGTGAAATATATGTTTCACGTTAGAAAATCATGTCATATTATTAGTCATGAAATTAATTATAACTCCTTTCACCCAATTGTACCTCCTTGTTGACAACGAACGTAAAGAAAAAATTGTTTAAGAAAAATATAATAACACACTCAAACAAACTTCTAACATTAATACTTTTTAATGTGAATTATTTATTTAATAAGAATTCGGTTTCCTGTGTTTTCATGCATTAACTCATCCCTTTTTTAGAAAATCACATTATAAAACATTTAGCTGCTATTATTTTCACGATCATTTGAGGTATTCTTGTATATTATTGCAAAAAGTAATATATAATATAGATGTCAAATCACATGATTAGAGCACTCCAAAATATTAATTGAACCATATAATTGAAAGGAATGAAGTATTTACTACACAAGCGCAATTGAAATTGTCGAATTCGGAAATATTATTCTTTGGACTTTATATTGTTGAGTTGAGATTCATGTGTTGTGTATTTACGCATATTCCATTATTAAATATTCTTCTTTGATTTTTGAAATTTTTGTGGGTTTTTTTTTTAAATTTTGCAATCATTGTTAATTGAGTAATGATGATCATTTCCCATTAGAAGATAAACACGCGTAAAGAATAGTTCTAGCGAAAACTCGTCAATATGTACAAACTAAGAATCCATCATTTACAAAGCCCAGATACACTTTTGTATTTGTAGGTCACAAGTAATACTTTTATCATCTTTACAATTATAAATTGAAAAATATAAAAATATGATGTATTTATTAATGCAGATTGTATATTTTTGCACTAAAAATGATGGATTTATAGTTCTAAGAGAGAAAATATTAATTAAAAATCAATAAAAATAATAGTGAAAACACAAAATGCATGTGATAGGACATCCAAACTGATAGTTAAGGAAAGGGGAATAAGTAGCAAAGAAAAAATAGCAAGAGCGTTTGGGTATCCCATCGCCGACGAGTCATGAAAAAGAAGTGTCTAATTCAATCGGAGCGTGAAAGATGCGCAACAAGCAATAGCCTCGTGTGTTGGTGGAGGAGGAGCAAGTAAATACTGTGCAAATTAATCACAATACAGTCCCTCATAAAATATTTTTCTGAATTCGCTTTTAGAATTGATGGTACGGATATAGTAAATGAATAGGATGGACCGGGCGTGTGGGTCCAGTCGGAATCCACCACCAAGTAAAAATTTATAGTTCAAACATGACCAAAATGTTGTTATATCATCACTATTCATGTATTAGAAAGGTATTGAATCATGTGTGTTGTCATTTTTTTTGGGTTGAAAATTCAGAAATTCTCAAAATTTGTGACCATCCATAGGTCACTTTCACCATATTTATTTTACTCGGATGAAATCCTTGAAAATAATTGCAACTCTTATCTTTTGTGAGGTGGAATTTACATGAATGATGATATCCAATAAAATAGATCTTCTAAATATTCTTGCAGGACTTTTGGAATAGCATGAAGTTAACAAACTAAATATTGTCTCGACTCCGACAACGATGGATCTAGGGTTGTAAAGTTGAACAAATTTTGATTTCATTTTTTCAAAATTTGGGAAGGAAAATATGAAATAGATAATTTGAACTTGTAAACGAAACATAATAGAAAATTATGTTGATATATGTAATTTATAAACAAAAATAGTTAAGTGGTATGTAGCTTACTGGCGGAGCTATCTTCGCGTAATTGAGTTGTTGTTCAAAATGGAGTTTGCTATTCAATTCTTATGCCAAATGAATATGATTTTTTTTATTAATGTAAAATGTGCTTATAAAATACGTAAGGAAAATATTTAATAATATTCCAAATTATGCGTCTTTTTTTAAATATAGTACAAACTATCATAAATTTCGTATAAATGTACATCAGAAATTATTTAGCTATAGGATGAATTTGTTTTTCGGACACTAGAAAATTATGTCAACATATTGCATTCTAAATTTATTGCGTGATCAAAGGAAATTAATCTTAAACATTTCATATATGGTGTGTTGACTCAATTTTTCGATGGCATAAGATAAAAATTATCTTATATTTAAACAACTTTTGATAGTTTAGACATTTATCTGAAATTTGAGATTGTTTGTATTGTTTTTAAAAAAACGTATAGCTTAGAATATGATGAGATAATTTCGCTATAAAATAATAAAAATATTGATTAAATACTTTTTTATTCATTATTTCATCGGTGACTAAAAATACAACGCTCTTACTTTCCCCCACATCAGAGGTACTCTTTACCCGCAATGTGCATGACGAGCAATTAAATGATCACATTTCATTTGCATGGGGGTACATGGAATGAATCGACATGTAATTAAAAAAAATATCAAATAAGCAATTTTTTCTATTTCTTAAACTTATATGTCTAACCCTAAATTATTCGTCACAAAAATAGCAATATATGTGATAGAAAATCAGAAATAATGAAGATCCAGAACGAACGGCCCTTGAATGATTAATTCCTCAATAACATTATTCTCCTTTTCTAATACATCATAAAATCTACACAACATGAATTACCCTTGTAGCATCAAGAGAATAAGTAAATTCAGCTTTTACTATCATATAGATAAAGTCGCGTCTACTTGTGTAGAAATCCTAGAATAATAATTATTTACAAAATTCATGATTTTTTTTTACTTAAGTACAATATTAAATAAATTCATACGGACATACCATATAAACTCGTACCCATGACCTTTAAAGTTATG
The DNA here is from genome assembly GCA_001278415.1 of Ocimum tenuiflorum. Lineage (NCBI taxonomy): Eukaryota > Viridiplantae > Streptophyta > Magnoliopsida > Lamiales > Lamiaceae > Ocimum > Ocimum tenuiflorum. The sequence goes on from AYJT01074525.1 coordinate 9,246, forward strand.
AAAAAGATGCTTGTCGCTGCAATCCGATATGATAGACAAAAGTGCAAAGTTATCATGTTATCTTTACAACAGAAAAGTACAAACTTATCATTCTCAATTTTACGTCCCTTTTTATGCCTAATAATGAAATAAACGAAATTAAAATAAAATAAAACAAATTTACGATGGAGTGTATATCAACTGTGTAATGCTATGTACTATATCTCTTACATAATTAATTAATTATTATTTTAATTCAGTCAAACAATATTTTGACCACTAGGCAACGTTATGTATATGTCAGGTGTACGGTAGTTGGAATTTGGCATATGCAATATAGTGTCCCTTTCTTGGAGGATTTTACTAGAAAAAAAAAGTCTCAATTCTTATCTCATTGTTGAAATATTTTTAATTATATTTTTTGTTTTACATTTCAAAATTTATTTGGTGTTAGGTAAGTATTTGAATAGTAATTTCTTATCACATTGCAACATTTTGAAACATATGATTAAAGTAATGCATAAAAATATGGGTAAATACTTGTGTTAAACCACCTACACGATTTAAACAAATCTAAATAATTCATTTTCACCAATCCAAACTCATACTTGTCTTGTGTCCTAAACCCAAACTTATATTTGCCCTGTATCTTATACCTAAATTCACCTAAATAATTTAAGATGTTTAACGGGAGACCAACTCTAAAATATATTATAAAGATCTGAAAAAAAAGGTTGAGATGTCTATTGTTAATGCTCCAATATTTGGTACTACAAATCCAACCAAGAAACAACTCTTCCACACTAAATTCCAACACTTACAACGCAGATTGAGGACCCATTTCTGAAGCTAGCTTCACCTCTTTAAGGAATGTATTATTAAATTAATAATCCCCTTTTTATTACACAATCTTCCACAAATCTTTCATTGGTTCTTCTTTCAAATAATATACCCTTTGCATTAAACTATCTCAACAAATAGGTGTAAATGTTTCTTTTAAAAAATTCTTAAAAATTAAATGTCTTAATAAAATAAGTAGATGTAGATGGTGGAATATTCAAATGTATACACTTTTTTATCGGCACCACATTTTCATACACGTGGTTGTGTTTACATACATGTTTCCTACTAATAAAAGGAGGTCAAGTCTTCTAATAAATAATAAAATCGGATAAATAGCCTCTTTACACTAAATATTCATAAAATATACATAATTAAATATGCATGTTTTTATCAAGAATAAGTATAAATTTAGTAAATTTGCTTAAATTATCATAAACAATACAATTTTAAAATCAAACTAAATGTTCATCGTCCCATCGTTGATTATGTATCAATCGACTCGACATCAACCCCAATATTAGTATATTAGTATCAATTGTGGAATTAAATTTCAGTATAAACTATTAACATTCGAGTGCAGGAAATTTGATCGGATCAATTTGTATAACTTACGATAACTTGACTATAAACCCGCAACACACGTATTTTTGTATAACAATCATAGATGATATTTATTTTGTATATTTGGGCCTTTTTAATTAACACTATATATACCGAGAGATAGCGGGTTGATTCAACTATAAATCTTTTCGATTCCTACCGCTCAAATTGATTGCTATTTTCTATATATAATTGTTATCCAATATCATACACTCCAAACACACACACATATATGTATATCTACATTATATGCAATGTATAAAGACATCTCACTTATCATATCTAATACTAAATTATTATACAGAATATATGTGTTTTGTACGTATACTATACTTATGCAAACCCAACCCCGAGGGTTGTCACCTTCTTTTTCCTAATTCCTACGTCATTTGGTTTGGCAAAAACTTGCGTTAGATGTATAAATGATTTATATGAATTTAAATAGTTCATTTGCATCAATTCGAATTCATATTTGTTCTGAATTCTAAAACTAAACCCATATATTTCATGAATTTTAAACATAAATCCGTCTAAATAATTTAGACGGTCTAACCGATGATTTTTTTTTCCTCCACAAGATTTTCCTCAAGATAAACCACTCCCTCTAAATCTCTCAAAGATTCCAAAATTACTACAAGATTGCAATAATCCCTCAATTTCTGCTATAAATCCCTCAAAAATTCTCCGCAGTCTTTCCCCATAATCTTCATCTTCATCGAAACACCTCCCTCTCTCTCTACGCCATGTTCACACTCCCCTCTCTCTGTAAACTGTGCTAAACAGCCTCCGTCTCCATTAATTCCTTCTGAGAGAATCAAGAAAATGAAGGAGATTTGGACTACCATGGCTTCCA
>AYJT01074529.1:0-10836 GCA_001278415.1 Ocimum tenuiflorum
CAAATTGGAGTATTATATTAAGTATGATATAATATTTGTTATTTAATTTATATTTATTTAATAAATAAATTATATATATTTCAAATATATATTATTTTTCCTGAATATTAATCGCAATTGTGCTTATTAAAAATATATAAATTATATTTGTGGTTGAAATTGTGATTTAAACATCATTAATTTCTGGTTGGAATCGCACGATTCCAACCCGGTTGCACCGCCGAAAAGCGGTTGGAACGGTGCAGTTCCAACCGTGTATTTTTCCGTGCCAATCATTTAAAATCAGAAAATTAAGGACAAAAATGTACTTTTGGCTGTATTGTGAATGTGTTATAACAAAATGACTATTTTTGCTTTCACTTAACAAAAATGGCTAAATCAGAAATTCTACACATGTAAGTTCGTCTTCGAGATTTTCAAATATTAATAATTTTTCAGTATACTTTAAACATATATACAAGTAATAAGTTGATGACTTACCTTATCCAAACTTAATTTTCTTATGGAAGAATTAGCAACAGGAGGGCGGAAATTTATTCAGCTAAAAATCTTAATTATGGTTTTCTTAAGCATACAATTATATTAGTAATACTGTTATTATATATCATCAGTATCTCATAAATGTATAGAATTCCCAAATTAAATTAATATTTTTTTTAGGAAACCGTATCATTTGAAAACTATTTTCAAAAGTTTCTCAAATTCCTAAATATTATAATAAACTCATTGTTGCTTATGGAGGTGATCAAGGACCGTACCCTACAATCATGAACTACTATAACTTCAAAATTCATTAGATTTTATTCGTTTCAGCCATCGAGCTTGCTTCTGTTATGGTCAATTATGATTTGTATATTAGATGATGTTTCAATAATTTTATATAAGAGTTCGATGAAGTGAATATCACTATAATTACTTGGATTAACTTTATATATTAATTAAAAATAAATATGGAGTACTGAAATAATTGGTGGCACAACTCATTGTGTCACTAGCTGGTTAACTACCCTCATGAATTCGTGGCACTACAATATTAGCCACCTTGGGAGTGCTCCACCGAACTATTTAAACCTAAAGAGAGGTTCTATCTATGTAATATATTCTATTTTAGGGATTACTATTTTCTGCGTCTCTCATCTGAACAATTAAGATATGCCTCTCTATCATCTTCATGCTCGTACGAAAATTGGGTAATAATATAACGCAAATATTACTTGTTATGTTATTATAGAGTTTTCGATTTTTTCTAATCTAACCTACTTGAATTAGGATGGTAGATGGTCAACCCCATCATATGTCTCAGGAAAAAGGTAGCCTAATTTAAGTAGCCTAATATAAGGTTTTTATGTGATGTTAGATGTAATACTATAATTGTTTAAGTGAATGTCTTATATATTTGAAACTGATGTTTGATTTACAACCTTAATTTATTACAAGTGGTGATTTTCTTTCACGAAAGAAAAAAAAAAAAGCAAAATATGCAACGTTATAATAATTTGTGGTAATTAGGGGTGTGTAATTGAACCAAGTCGAGCCAAGTTGTGATGTGCTCAAGTTTGATTCATTTAGTATTGAGTCGAGTTTCGAACTTTATTATCGAGTGCTTGGATATTCACGAACTTAATCGAGCTTTAGTCGAGCCTTAACAAATATTCTAAATATAGATTTAAATTTAAATAATTATAATAATTAGTTTTTAAGAATATATAAATTTAAGCACAAAAATATTAAATTTACTCAAATTTATTCTTTTTTTTAAATAAAAAAGTTAATTAAAAGCCTTATTTATACTATAACCATTTAAAGAATAAAATATAAATTTTAAAAAATAAATAATTTCATATTTCTTATTATTTTTTTTAACGAGCTTGCTCATGAGCTTACGAGTCGAATACTATAAAGCTCAAGTTTGACTCTTTAGTTAACGAGGTTTACTAAACGAGCTCGAACGAACTTTTATCGAGTCGATATCCAAGTAGCTCAACTCATTTACATCCTTAGCGATAATTTTGTGTAAAAATAGTGTCTTACAAAATAACGTAATTCACACCTCATGAGTCATGACAAATGACAAAGACGGATTAAGGGAAATTTTAGCAATTTTTAGTCTTTTAATTTGTGGATGAGTTATTTTTTTTTTATCACTTTTCATTTACAAATGGTGGAATTTTTGTTTCATTAATTCATATTTAATTATTAGTCTTAATTTATTTTTGAAATTGTGAGAAGAACAATAGACAATATTTCTTGCACTGAATTGATTATTATTACTCCAGTAGTGATGGTATAAAATGAGATTTTTTTTAAGGAAATATGCTATAAAATGAGTTTGATATGCGAAGTAAAGATATTTTAAAGCTAGACCTGGTCGCTCTGGTTGGCGCATTCTACCATATAATTAGAGATCCTAGTCCATGCATCAAATACATTTTAAAAGGATAATGCCTCGTGGACCACATTCTTCGTATATAGGCCCAACCATTCGACGAGCAAAATAAAGGCTTTCTCATAATATGATTAATTTTTTAATTAATAACCAGTTTCAATAAAATCTCTTACTAGTTTTGACACAAATTCCTCCTCTATTACCAATTGCAATTGACATGTTTGACATTTTGTTCACGTGGTAATAGAAATAATAAAAAAACACACTAATCAGGATTTAAAGTAAAGATTGAAAAAAAGAAAAAAAAATCAAAGTAAAAAATTGTGGTATAATGGTAAATTTTTCGAAAAGCGTGTTATAATTGCCAAAATTTCAAGAAAAGTATTACAATTGCAAAACTAGTAAAAAGTTGGGTTAAATTTTGTAACTAAGTATAAAATTTTTATAAATTTTGCAATCTAATTTTGTGCTATATGTTTTTTGTTTTAGTGCCCATTGTTAAATTAATTATGCTCGTTGGCCAAAATTGCATTTAGATGGATCCAAATATATGAGGAATGAGTAGGGTTAAATATATGGGATATATAATCATATTTTTCAGCTCAAAAAAAACCTTTCCAAACTACCTATCTTTATCTTTATGACTTAAAGAACTTCTTTGATCATACTTATTCATGATGAGCAATTGAAAATAGAGAAAAACTATTTCTACCTGAAGGTCCATAGAGTTAGAACCCTTTGGATTGGCCCAAATATTTAGGCACTAACAAATACAAAACTCATTGAGAAATCAAAAGTAAACATTGTCACATTTTGTTTAACATGCAAAACAACATGCGATGAAAAAAAACACACACACATAAAATTGCATTGTCACAAGTTTTTCTCCAAATTTATGAGAGTCTTCTGCTAAAAACTTTATTAAAAGTATATTGATCTTATGCTATACAAAGCTAAATTATTCGTCTCCATTTCGCTCCCTCCAACAAGTCTTTCACAACCAATTCAAATCTTCATACTTAGAAATGAATACGCAACCGAATTATGTATAAATACTTAATAACTTGATCACCGAAAGAGCTTTGCTCATCTTAGAAATAAACTCCGTCAATATTAAAAGAGCGTAAACTTTTTTTTAAGCTGGGTTGGAAAAGACATTAAATCAATCTAGATAAAGTGATTGTCTAACGCTTTGATAGTGAAGACTTTTCACGTGAAAGAGGTCTAGGGTTCGATCCCCACTTTAAAAAAATAAAAAAATTCTAGATAAAGTGACTAAAAATATTTTTAGACACTGAATCCTAATATATGCATAAAACATCACACATAAATTTCAGTAGTAACGTAACCCAATGTACTTCAGATGTTATTTCCACTGCATCACACAACATTACTGCAATATATAATATTTCTATAGCCAAAAACTTAGCCAGAACATGTATTCCTTTGAATTCTTTTTCGAAATTGACGATTTTTTCTTTTTTGGAGAAGGGAAATTGACGATCTAATTACCTCAACATGAAAAAATAATTAAATATTGAATCGATGTAATTCGGTTGTTCCAATTCCAATTGCAAAACCTCACTCCATTGTCAGACGGCGACGACGAAGAACACTATATCTGTCTGTCTATAATCGAGAATATAGGAAAATTAGTAGAGATGAGGCGACGGCCTAGTTCAATCTCAACGACGGCTGCGCTGCTGGTGGTTCTGGCGGTGGCGGCGGCGGTTGCTGCTGCTGAGCGCGAAAATAAGACGGCATCCCTAGGGGCTTTCTGGTCCAGTGAAAAAGAGGAGGGAGATTTCTTGGGCCGGAAAACCAAAGCAGATGATCTCATACAAGAGGGGGAGGATCGCCATTTGGACGGCGGATTCTCTACCCTCGAGGGAATGCTACAGTGGTCCATCGGTACCCCTCTCTCTCAAAAAAGAAATTAGTGAAGTTGGTTTCGCTTATAAAAAAATAATGCGATATATTTCCAATGGAGGCAGGTCATTCAGATCCAGAGAAGTTAAAGGAAGCTTCATTAGACATCGAGCGCCTTTCTCCTGAAGACCTGAAGCAACGGCAGATGGAAATTAAGGTAAGGTTTGTAGTTCGCCCTGCATGGCTTTATTTCTTGTTACGGAATGTTAAGTCGTGCTGCACTTGTTACTGAATGTTAAGTTGTGAAGCACTTGTGGCTGTTAGCTACTACTATGTACTCTGGAGAGCCTTTTACCGGCTATTCTGCTGTAATATGTTCGGAAAAAAAAAATGCTTGTTTCTGATTCTGGTTATAGATTTTCAATGATCTTTTACAGGATAGTATTAATATATTATAGTTGCACACCACATCTTTTATTTGTCAGATAAATATCATAATACATTGTTGGATTTTGAAGTTGTTTTCTACTGCTTTGTTTGATTATACCACAAGGGATCTATCTGGTGTTTCCTCTAAGTGAAGTTCTTCATATCATGTTATGATTGTGTTTATCAAAGGTATAACATCTTTAACTTCTTGAGATATGCTCTCCGCCAGCTTATACTATTGATCTGCTCTTAATTCGAGACTATGTTTAACCCAATTGTTCAATTGCTGTTTGATCCTGCCCCTCATCAAAATTAGTTTACTAATGCCATGTCTTTTTCTTCTGGTGGCTCTGTTAAGTTGCTTTTATGTTTCTATATTGGTATTATCCATCCTGTGCTTTTGTCTGGAACTTGGGAAATCTGATCTTGTTTCTCTGGGTATATTTGCACAGGAGCTGTTGGAGAAACTGAAGGTGCCATCAGATGCAGAATTGATGAAAGTTGCAATAAATGATTTAAACAACTTGTCTATATCATTGGAGGACCGTCATCGTGCACTTCAGGAGCTCCTGATACTTGTTGAGCCAATAGACAATGCAAATGGTATGTGTCTGAACAAAACAGTAGATATGAAGAACTATCGCTCTATTAACCAATCATATTTCCAATTTTAAGTTGCAATTTGTTGCAGAAAATACTGGATTAAGTGACGTCTTTGTGAATGTTCTTTTGAAATTTGCTGTATATGGTATTTTTATTAATAAATGAATGAAACCTGATAAGATCTAAGAAGCTAAAGGGCTGAAATAGAACTGTTGTTTCCGAGTGCTGTTTTTATTAATGAGGCATCAAGGGAACTTGGGGAACATACAATTGCATGTCAGAATGCTGATTTGAGGATAGTCTATAGTTTGACTGGGACCTGAGGTATAAAATAACAGTATGATATCCGTAACCAGACTTAATATGTATTGGATTTGGCTTTAGCAACCTCAATAGCTTTACTTGCAACCAGAGATATACAATAAATCGATGTTAAATTTCAAAATTTGAGAAGGAAAAACTTGTGTTAAGTAAAGAATTGAATATGGAGTTGTACGCAAGAACGGCTAAAATTTCAAAGACTCACTTAGAACTTCAAGGCACTAGGTCCCACTTTTTAGTTCAGGCCTTTCTAAAAAACACTTGGTCCCTTGACTAAGACAAATATGTATTAACAACCAATTTGTTGGTGTCCTAGAAAGTGACTGAATCCTAATTATCAAATTAATTAGTATAGGAATGAGTAAGAAATGCAACCTGGAATCACATCTCTATCTCATTCTGGGCTCATACAATAAGAACTTTAAATCTTCAAACTTAAGCAGTTGTTTCAAGAAGCTATAAGAAATTGCATAGCAAATATGAATGGAAGAAATGAGGGCTTGAAACAGGATGAAGAACATCCCCACCCCGTAGAAAGAATGTAAAGTATCACTTTAGAAATTGTAATACATTGGACAAAAGAAGATGAAGAAAGATAAAGAACATTGGTTGGATACTTGGTATTCAATTCAATTACTTTCAATTGCAAGCTAAGAGCTTCAGTAAGATATCAGTTCAGTTTGGTTTAGAAGCTGAAACTAACTCAAATGATTAATTCACATCAGTTCATGGAAGGAATATGATCCGTACTTGCAAGTTGCAACTGTATCCTCATCCTATTTGACTTTCTATAGAATTTTTTAGATGGGAGTTGAAAAGGTGATAGTTTTAGATCCTTAAAAAGTATCCCCTGTTTAAGATTATCGATCATTGGAGAAGAAATAAAGCATCTAAATTCAATCTGATCTTGTGTTTGTTTTCATTCATGGTATCTGCTTTCTGAGCTGTCTTTTTGAAGTAAAAGTGAAAGAGAGCATAATTGTTCCATCCAAAATCGTAAGGCTCATGAAAAACTTGTTTTATTTTACAGATTTGAACAAACTTGGGGGACTCACTGCAATCATAAAGGACCTTAACAATTCAAACTCAGAAATAAGAACTATTTCTGCATGGATTCTTGGGAAAGCCAGCCAAAACAATCCCTTTGTTCAGAACCAGGTTTTTGTTTTCTTTTTCCATTCAATGTCAAAGTTGTTTGTGCATTTTTGGACTTTGCAATTTTCCTCCAGAACCTCAGACATTCTTTGTCAGTGGACTCACATGACCTTTAGAATGCATATAAATTTGCGTGTACCAGATCTTGGAGCTTGGAGCACTGACAAAATTAATGGAAATGGTACATTCTGAATTTGCTGAAGAGGCCACAAAAGCATTATATGCTATTTCAGCATTGATTAGAAATAACCATGATGGGCAACGACTATTTTATGAGAGAGATGGAGATTTGATGCTTCAGGTGAAAGAGTCAATGGATGATTAAAACACATTTGAACGATGACAATCTCTCTGACCTACAGTTAATACTTTTTATATTGTCTTGCAGAAAATACTGAGCAACTCTAGTATTGATATCAGATTACTCCGGAAGTCCATTTTTCTCTTGGCTGATCTCGTTGAGTGTCAATTGCAAAGCAGAAGTGACGTGGAACTGTCATTTTTCAGCAATCACATCTTGTTAAAATCCGTGGTTGATCTACTGGGGTCAGCGGACCTTGATCTCCAGGATAAGGTCTTTTATTGTCATTTTATCAGTGTATATGTGATCACTAAATCAACTGTTAGCTTCCAGTTTTGTGTTATTCTGTAGATGATAAGCAGCTTACCTCAAAACCAAGGAAGTAGTTTACATCTATGGCATGCTTGGCGCAACTATATGATATTTTTCTGCTCCAACCCTTGCAGGCTCTATATGCGGTGAAGAGTTTGCTGATGTTAAGATCTACTAATGCACAAATCTTCAAAGACGTATGTGAACTGGATTTGGCATTGGGCAGAATGAAACAGCAATTGCAGCAAGTGGCCCTCGATGATGAATATAAAGAGTATGCTCTGGAAATGGAAGGTCTTCGGAAAGAAGTTGAGCTCATTTTCCTTGTAAAGCTTGGAAAGGTGAGTAGGGTAGGGGTGTAGATTCCAATCAAGTTACCAAAATTGGTTCTTATATGTATTTGAAAAATGACAGGCTAAGCAAGCTTCGATGTGACAAATGGGTTTGCCGGTGCTTCAGTTGCTGCCGGCGTTGGATAAAGTATGTCTTGTCTTTAACTTAGTCCCTTCGTAGACTAACTAATGTGGCTGCCTTGACAAACATATTGATACAATACGATGACAAACAGGAATTATAGTTGATACTTGATAGTACAGTATTTTGTGCTTTAGCCTAATCTTAAAATTATGCCACTGCTCCACTACCATTGCGATGCCAGTTAGGTTCTCCCGTACATTTTAAGAAATCTAAAAGAGTAGTGGTTTCTTGTACAATAGCACTACTTAATATCTGAATATCAATTCCTATTGTCAGAACAACATTTGATACAACGTAAAGGAAGTGTGCTGTGTGTATGTGCATTATCAGAAACTTTGGAGAAGAAAACTAGCGATGAAGCATTTTAAAACAACTTTTTTCATGTGCGTCTATGATGTGTACATACAAGGCAGGTGATTCACCATGTGTAGTCCCTTGATTTTGTTATACGTTACGACTTTAAAAGCTTTAGACCGGAGTTGGTGGCGATCCAGCTTGTAATGACATCCACAAGTAGATCGATTTCCTTAGAGTTGTCTGCACGGAAGATACTTGACTCTGGACTGAATGTACTTCCGACTTCTTTGGCAACTGCCTCCCATGGTGTACCTGCTGTAAGAGTTGCCAAAAACTCTCCTCCGCGATTGACTGCATCTGCCATTGCTGGAGGAACATCCGGTAATACCTGAGCGTTGAAAATTCTTGATGATGATATTTCTCTGGATAGCTGTCACTTATGAGGTAGGAGGAATGGTTAGATTAGGTGGTACCTGTTGTAGAGGAAGACCGTGATCACCAGGTAAGGAACGTATGGACATATCCAGCATCGAACTGATGGAGGATTCAGAGCTAAGGACCTGGGCTAGTCTTGGAGTTTCATCAATGGTGTCGTCTTTGAATCTTATCAATAGATTCCTTGATATGCCATAGTAAGCCCTGATCTGTTATGCGCACAATCACGTATTACCTATAAACTGCTGCAAATGTTGTAAATATCTTGCTAGACAAATACGGGAAAGGATATCATCCGCCATGAGGTTATATTTAAATGCAACCGATTAAAAAATAACTGTAATTTAGGTATCGGTCTACATTTGCCTAAGCAGTAAGCATGCCCAATTACATAACATAACATAACACGTGAGGAAACAAGTGAACATGCAATACGGGTATTCATGAACAATGTACTCAGGATAAAAGAAACTAAATTACCAATCGTTGAGTTTCTTCTGGCTTAGGAGAAAAATCTTCCCTCCCGTTGGCCAAGTCCATGTACAATGGAGGAAGCTGCTCAACCAGAGGAAGAACTTGCTTCAAAATGGCAGGGCTAAGGTTCTCAAACTGCTTCCTCGTCATCTCAGCCTGCAAAATATTCACGCCTCCTGCTTAACAAGCAATCCCCCCAATCACCAGGTAAAAACATCACCCACCCACAACTCAAGTGACTCACTACTATGTTCGTTCAGGTTGAGCCACCATTCAACCTATTTGGCAATGGCATATAATGTCGAATATGGAGTCTTTAAGTACACTCCGCCCAGTTACATGGCTATGCTAATTACGGATGTATAAATAGTATAAGCGTGTGCCTCCATCTTCTATCAGTTGTTTGAAAATCATATCCTTACTGAATATCATAGCTTGGTTGTGCCGCCACACATCATCATTCTCGACGAGAACAGGGTAAACAAATATAAAAATAGAAGAAAAACCAGCATGCAATGCCCACATAACTATGTCGTTACACTAATGCCAGGTAGTTAAAAGAAGACATTTTTTCTACTTTTTGGCTCTGCAAATCCTCACTGCCCAGTATTAATGTAATTTTATACGCACTAGACAGTTAGATTTTATCATTCTCGAGTTTTCCTCCAACTTCCTTCACAGTCAATCAAAACTTTTGAGAATGCAATGGTCTACGAAGATACACTATGATTACATCCTTGAATCTCTTAAGCCCACTGAAATTCAAATGTGGAAATGGATACCAAAGAATAAAAGCAACGAATTGAGTTAACAGTACTAGTGGAAATAATTGTTATTGAGTACTATATTTCTGAAAAAAAAAAGGATTTAAGCCAGGTAGGTGCAATCTAAATCTCACCCCAAGGCGAATAGTTGGTGATGACACTAATTGTGATAAGAATGGTCCAAAGCTTTGGGCCATTGGCACAAGAACTGGTGAAAACAATGGGACAGCTAAGCTCGCTTCCTGCAAGTAAATAAGGAATCACTTTGTCATTCGTCAGTCGTCACAACTTCAAACAAATTATTACACCATTCTGAAGAAGGAATTAGTAAAGACTCAATGTCCTTCTCTTTACAATGGAAACCAATGTTTCTTTTCTTTAACCTATAAACTACTCAATGACAAGGTATCATACCCTGAGTTGACATCATTAGCCACATGAAAAAAGAATGTAATAATATAGTACCTTGTTATTGAATGCCATTAATATATTTCCACTTCTTTGCACAGCATACCTTGAGCCTAATAATAAGACATGAAGTTATAAGTTGATGAAGGCATCCCCAACTTCAGCATCATAGATAAAACAAATAAGTCAACCTATCAGAAGATGAATAACGGATCCTAATGAATGACCAATGCCAAACGAGGGGACATCTTCAACCTGTGCAACAAAGCTATTTAAATAAACAGACAGCAAACTGATTGCAGCAACTTCCACAAATATGAAATCCAACTTACTGTTTCTTTGAGAGACCGGAGACACCTCTCATACTTGAATTGCACTTCATCAGCAATGAGGAAGTGATCAAAGCCACTGGCGTAAGGTGTGGCAATAACTAATATACCCCTGATTCACAAGATGCACTGTGAGCAAGATAAAATCTCCACATTCTTAATGATGCTATATGCAGTAAACTGCATTTGGCCTACCCTTTTTTATGAAGTTTTAACCCAGCACTCCACAACCAAACCTCCCACCAACACCCCATCCTCCCCCCCACAACAAAAAAA
>AYJT01074535.1:0-13196 GCA_001278415.1 Ocimum tenuiflorum
AGGCCCACATTTTACAATTTAGATAATGTGGAGTAAAAATTAGTATGAATAGGCTTTGTTGCGTGATTGTTGGCATTCTACGTCACAACGCCTGTGCCCTCAATTATTCATTGCCACAAATACTTTTGATGATTAAATTAAACAACTTATTATTATTGTAGTTTGAAATTAATTCGGTTATGTATCTATGAAGATAATTTATACTGGATTTAGGTAGCTGGTTTTTAAGTTAGAGAAGATCTCACGTTATACAACCTAAATTATTTAGACGGGTTTGGATTTAGGATCCAGGAAGGATATGTGTTTGGATTTAGAATTCAATGACAGGTATAAGTTCAGTTTGGTGAAAATGAACTATTTAGATCCGAAGTTATTTAACAGAAGGGATTTCTCTCTATAGAAAAATCATACATTGGCCAATTTTTCTAAATTAGATATTACATTTATAAAATTTTACTATTCCCCACACAAATGAAAATGATACATTTTAACACACGGCATTCGTTTGCGCTTGTAATAGAGGGTAAACAAAATATAATTTATAGTATGTTGCTTTCTTTTATTTTTTAAAACAGACAATATCATCTATTACAAAATCATGTTTCATTTTTTATTGTAAAGATGGATGAATGAAACATCTATAACTTTCCTTTTCGAAGCTCGGTTGAGAACCAGTCACAGTAGCCCACCAAGGTTTCGAATTGTTCGAACGCAACAATCCTGATAATGGTTTCTAGGGATATCTAGCATATATGGACGGTGCATATTTAGGCTATAAAGGACAGATATGTTGTGAATTTAGGAATATCTTGTATATGAAACTTCTCATACTTATCTCGATCAGCTTGAATATTAGGACCATTTTCTTAATTTCCAGTATATTTATGATATATATGAGATTCAAGAGTATCCAAACACTTGTATCAATAGACTTGTTTAAGGTTACCCAACACATTCAAGCAATTTTGATCTCTCATCAATACCTTAAAATATTATATTTGCCTTGAGACGACGTTCCAAGGTCCTTAAATCTTTGTAATCCTAAAGTTCACGATGGAATCATCGTATTTATAGTATGTGATCAATAATAGTTTTACGGTAGAGAATTCAAATCCAATCCAAATTCATTGGGATTCACAAGTTTATCAGGTTAAGGTACCAATTCTTACCTCATCATATATCCACGAAAACATTTCTTGTGACTTTGGTTTTTCTTGGAAGTTCCCATAAAACAAGTAGAGATAGATATAGATATACATGTCACACCAATTAACCCAAACAAGCATCAATAATTAATTATTTCACAATTTCCCCTATGTCCCCTCATCCCACATTTTGTCTATATATGAACACATGACTTTACCAACCCCTTCTTCTCTCTGTAGCTAAGAAAAAATAAATAAAAACTCGATATATAGCTTTTTTCCCAGAAAACCCTACTTTTATTTCCTTGACACAGAATCAACCGTTACATAACTACACACACATACATACATATAAATATATATATATATATATATAAACACACACACACACACAATATATACATACATACATAGTTACAGTCTTTCTCTCTTTCTCTCATCAAAGATGGGTCTAAGAGACATTGGTTGCACACTGCCACCAGGGTTTAGGTTTTATCCGAGCGACGAAGAACTAGTCTGCCATTATCTGCAGAAGAAGATTGCTAATGAAGAAGGTGATCTAAGAGGAACCTTAGTCGAAATCGATCTTCATGTCTGTGAGCCATGGCAGCTTCCTGGTATCAATCACTTCTCTGCAATTTTCTTTTCTTTACTTTTTTTTTTTTTTTTCTCTCAAGTTTTTGAGTCAAGTCTTAGTGAAGAGGAGATTTTTTATTATTTATATACTTATTTATTTGATTCTACGGCTTTAAATTAATATATTGTGAGTTATAGTACTACAATTGTGTGGTTAATTCAGGCATTCTATGTCGTTTTAGTGAAGAAAATGAGGGCATAAATATATTCGGAATGTGTGTATCTAAATGGTTAATCACTTTTTCGCATTGTCATTTTTATTTAAAACTTGAGATTTTTATGCTTTATTTTAATTTTATAATTATGTGGGATCGTTTAATATACTCGGTGTATATAATTAATTTTTTTCTAATTTTTATTAATTATAGTCCATTGAATTTGATTATTTCATTCATACTCTAATAATAATTATTATTATCATATACCCTAAATTTTAATTGTTGTCAAATTAAACTAAGCACCAAAAATTTAAATTATATATAAATATCAAATATAATCTATTAAAATTGGTATAAAATACGAAAATATAACACAAAATCCAAACTCTAAGACTACTTAAACTTTTAGGGGTTTCACTTTTTTCAAGAAATTGGAAAGAGCTAGCTAATAGGGGTGACATTTTTATCAACTTTAGTTTCATGATTCTCCTAGTTTTAATTATTAAATATACCAATTGGTATCATTTTTTAGTAGCTTGTGAAGAAATTAAATATATTCTCCGTCGCCGTCAAGGAAAATTGAGGTTGATAATGTCCGCTGAATGTCTATATGATGATAGGAAGATCCTTTAGCGGTTAATATACGAAGAGGAGGTATCTCGTTAATTAGATCGTCAAAATGATTTAGGCGAATTAAAATTTAAGATTCATGGCAAATATGAGTTTGTGTTTAGAATTCAAGGCGCATACGTATTTGGGTTAAATGAACTATTTATATTCGTTTAAATCATTTAGGCGATCTAACACAAAATTTTGTCATATTCGAATATATAGTTTAATAAGCAGAATATACGTACTCTTGTACAAGCGTGTGCGTATTGAGTTAATTGTTATCCCTAGCTTGTATACGAAGCTTCTATTAATTTATATCATGAAATTCCTTCCTAACATTTAATTAGTGGATGTAGAAATTAAATATGTTTAAGTAGGAAATTAATAATATTCTTTTTATTTCTTAAATGTTTGCTATGCAATCTAAGCAGTGTTTATTAATCCAATTTTTGTAGGAAAATTTCGCATAAATATTTTGATATTTTTGTAGTCATTTTCGACAACTAAGACTATGTTCGTTTATGTTCTTTTAAGAAAGTGCACGAAAAATTATTCCTTCCAAATTAAATTCAAAAATTTTTTTTAACTAAAAAATATTAAAAAAATAAATTCTCATTACTTTTCTTAGTTGTACTTCACTTTTGCTTGGGACATGCGGAAATAACCAGATTGTGTTTCTTTCTCTCTATTTTGTAACATTAATCCTACTTTTATCTCTTTTAACATGAACTATCATGTGAACGCTTTTATGCAAATGTACTAGAATAATTTTCACTTCCCTCTCTTAACCAAAAAATCATAATAACGACGACGTTTTTTGCACGTGTGAATCACACGAGCTACAATTATTCTTGCATTATATGTCAGGCTCAATTAATTAAAAATATGGTTTTTATTTAATTTTAGATGTGGCGAAGCTAAATTCAAACGAGTGGTACTTCTTTAGCTTCCGTGATCGCAAATACGCGACTGGTTACAGGACCAACCGGGCAACGAGCTCCGGCTACTGGAAGGCAACCGGCAAGGATCGAAATGTGCTTGATCCGGTCAGCCGGGCAGTAGTTGGAATGAGAAAAACCCTAGTTTTCTACAAGAATAGGGCTCCAAATGGGATCAAAACTGGATGGATCATGCATGAATTTCGCCTCGAGACCCCTCACATGCCTCCTAAGGTTGGTATTATAAATATATATATAGTTTGATATTATTTACTCATTTTATTGATCTCTACTTCAAATTCATTCATATTTTCTATATATTATTATTAATTTATATGATCCACACACACAGGCACACATATTGAAATTTTTTAAAAATACACATTTTAATTATACATCTATATATATATTTATCTTTTTATTTAAAAGTTTCGCACCCCCAATTTTAAATTCTTGGGTCCATAACTACTATAACGAGCTACAAATTATTGAGTCACAAGTTACTTTTAATAATGAAAATAATATTTTTTTTCGATATAAATGATACTCATAATCATAGAAATGCCACAGTTTTTCATTAGTAATTAAACGCATTTTATTGTTATAAAATTTATATATTTATTAACAGATGAGCTGGACTAGGGCTCTCCAGCATGATTTGGATGAAATAAACGTAAATTTCGAATGCTCAAAATATATAAAAGGAAAAGAAGAGATAAGGAAAAAAAAAGAAAGTAACACGGTTTGAAACATAATAATCCAATTTTATAAAAATATCATGTTGGCACAAAGCTTCACCAATACTCAATAAATTGTACTAGAAAGATTCTATGCGCCCACTTGCTTTTTCTTAAAAATAAGCTGTCATTTTCTCTAACCATTTTTTTCACTTCAATCATATTCAAAATCATGTGTGACATAATTGGTGTGACTAATTTATTGTGGTGATCATTCACAGGAAGACTGGGTACTATGCAGAGTTTTTTACAAATCCAGGGGTGAAAACGGCAACAATTTTATCCCACAAGATTTGTATGATCAATCCCCGACTGTTGAATCACCACGAACAAAATTTCAAAATGTCTTGCCCATTAATAGCCATCAAAACATGGTCACTTCTTCATTCTTTGAGGGCCAAAACCCTAGCTCCTTCTTTGAGTGCAACAAGAATGTTGTGTCTCGTCCCTCAACCTCGAAGTGTGACGACGACTATGGGTTTTTGTTTGACATGAGCTTGATCACTCGAATGGAGTAGCCTCGTATATGAAGGATGTCAGATTCGATAATGACAGCAACCCA
Organism: Ocimum tenuiflorum; assembly: GCA_001278415.1. NCBI lineage: Eukaryota > Viridiplantae > Streptophyta > Magnoliopsida > Lamiales > Lamiaceae > Ocimum > Ocimum tenuiflorum. Next base: position 4,789 of record AYJT01074535.1, read on the forward strand.
ATTTTCATTTGAAATGTATGCATTCATGTCTATATAGATAGCATGTGTTTTGAATTGGTTGATTCATCTAGTTGGTGTAGATTTAGAATTGTTATTTGTGAATTTGTGAGCAAGTTGTAGCTAGTGTATGTGTTGTTTAGCTGAGGGTATGATTGGTATTTTTATATTTAGAAGAATTAAAATTATTAGCTAGGTTGCAGTTTAGGATTTGTGATTTGCAATTTGCGATGAATAGATATTTGTCATTGCTATACAAGAATTTTCTTTTCTTTTCTTTCTATTCTTTTTTTTTTTTGTTGCTATAATTAGTTTACAAAGCCCAACCATAGGGTCATCCATGTGCTTGAGAATTGCAGGCCCAAATAAGAATGGGCCAATATTGGGCTCCAACCCATTTAACATTTGGGCGTGAGAGTGGTCCCATAGCCCCATTTGTTTAGAAATAACTGAATATGTAATAAAAAGTAGTAAAAATACAACACACAAAAAGCTCAAAGATATCTTTGAAATGAAAACCAATTATCCACAATTGGTGCACTATGTAAAATTTGAAAATATGATACGAATAAATTTTCTAAAAACTAAATGATTATACAAATATTATACTTATCAATAATTCATGAGGAGGTGTGCAATTAGACATCTAAATCGTTAAAGCAGGCTTATAAGTTTAAGATTAATGGAGAATATGAGTTTGGCTTTAGGATCCATAGCAGATATAGATTTGTGTTTGTGAAAAATGAACTATTTAGATCCGTTTAAATCATTTAGGCAGTCTAACGCAAATTTTTGTTATAATTCATGGTTCAATATAACTGTATCCCAACCCAATTTGTTACCCAAAATTTCAAAACTTACACAATTATGTCCAAAAGCCATAATTCAGGTATGAAATTACAACCTAAGGACGCAATCATAAAGACAAAAATTTGAGTTAGACTGCCTGATTTGGACGGACCTAAATAGTTCATTTCTACCAACCCAAACTCTTACCTGTTTTGGATTCTAAAACCAAGCTCACATCCTTCCTGGATCCTCAACTCAAACACGCCTTAATGATTTAGGCGGTCTAACGATAGACCTCCTCAATCATAAACTTTCCATAATGTGAATTTCCCTTAATAAACATTACTAAAATGTTAGATGCTAAAGGTCATAATACCATTACTAAAATGCATCAAAATGTGAATTTAAAATGTGAATTTCCCTTGATAAACACTACTACTACAAGCACAACAATCCATATAAAATCACACGAAAAATTAAGGTTGAAAAAGCAGTACTCATCGCAACAGATCCACAAAAAGCCTACATCAAAAAGCTTGTTTCAAAACCCCTACCATGCAAAGAAGAATACCACATAGAGGCCTGCATCAAAATGCAGAGCTTCCATTAAAACTGTAGCTGAGGCTGATAAGATGCGACGTCGATGCAATACTGCAGTCACCGCAGCCTCCTCGCCTCTCTTTCAGACTCCAACAAGGTGAGAATGTCACCCTCCCTAACAGGACCCTTCACATTCCTCATGATAAATCGATTCTGATCGTCGATAAACTTGACCCTAACCTGTGTGACTTGGCCTCGAGAACCCGTCCTACCAATGACCTTCACCGCGACTGCGTGCTTGATTTGCGATTCCATTCTACAAACAAAATGTAGATCTCAATTAGTCAAACAGAACCTTTGGATTTGTTCAGTGATACTCGCTTTCCTAACTATGCAAACAATTCAAATAGCAAAATGGACTAAATTCAGTGTCATTGTAAAGCCAGAACCTTTCGGGGAGTTGGTTGGGATTATAAATTGTATTACCAGTAGAAACTAATCAATCAAAAAGGATATGATGAAAATGTTATCAACAAAAGGCTCTTGAATATAACTTCAACCAAACTTGGGTAATTTCTACATCAAAATAATTTGGGAACAAAAATCACGAGCTATCTAGCTCTGAAATTTATTGAGAGTGCCTTATAAACTACAATGGCGGCAATATATATATATACTGAAAGCAGAAACTGTCAAAAACTGAAGCATACTAGCTAGCCTGAAAAAGTAATTCAAAAACACCAAAGAAATAAAGATAAAAACCGAAAATGATGAAAGCTAGAATTGTCGACAAACCTGAAAGATGGACGGAGAAAGAGGGGGCGCGGAGGAACCCTAGCGGCAGAATTGTTGAATTGGGGAAGGTGATAAACCCTCGCAACGGGTTTTATTTTATAGTATTCCGAGTGGACGGTAAAATTACTGTTTTACCCTCCACACTTCTACCTTCGTAGTTTGTTCATGAATCATGTCTTTTTTTTATGGATTTTTCATAAATATATGCGAAATAAGATCTTATTTCATCTGTTGAAAACTATCATAAATTAACTTGATGTTTAAAATGTGACATCGATAGAAAAATAAAATCAATGTACCCGCATCTTAGCAAATTCTTAAAATTACAGGATATGAATATATCAGTAAAAAAAATATATATGTATAATAATACAGTATAGTTGAATATTGTACATCATTGAGATCCAAAACGATATCAGTGTTAACAGATCAAAACCATTAAATATCGTGATTTATTTTAAAAATATATGAAATCATGTAGTAATTTAGGATAATTAGTATACTAATATTACCTGTAAATTATTTCTTTTGCAGTAAAAATGTAGAAAATACTATATTTCGTGTTTAATTGGTGTAGTAGTAATACGTCAATAAATAAACTGTTTTTAGACCAAAAAAAGAAAGGGTAAAAGATAGTATAACACTCATTTGCCGTTAACGAAATAAGATATTTCATGTAGTTATTCATTTTTCAAATTTCTTCACACTTTCTGAAATTCTGATATAGGCTGACGATGAATGAATTTTCCTTAAAACCTCTCGTGTTACTAAAATTGGTTAATTGTAAGAATTAACACAATATTTATCTATAATTTTCATATAAACTTTTAAATATTGTATATTTTAACATAATCTTTTCATTTTTTGCAAATTTCATAAAACAATTAATTTGCAATTTTCACGCAAACTTTTAGATGTTGCAAATTTTAACATAACATTTTAATATTTTTGTGAATTTCATGTAAAAATTTGAAATTTGCAATTTTTAATATCAACAAAGAATTCGGTAAAATCTGTAAGATTCGACTATATCAAATCCATTTATTCTAAATGATTGTGCATCAATTGTAATATTTTAAATTGTATTGATGTTCAAAATCAAATATTATTATCTTCAAATTGGGTGTAAATCCGTAAAACTTGTCATAAATATTTGACTCGGATATTAAATTTTATTATAAATATATATTTTTAATCAATTTCACTAGATAATGGAAGATAATATGTTCATTAGATATAATATAAAGAAATGTCACGCTCAATTAAATTCACCATGTACATGTTTGCTTATATTGTGATAAGAAGTTATATGTTAAAATTATAAAATTTCAAAAGAATATAATGAAATTTGCAATGTTTGAAATTTACGTGAAAACTGCAAAAGTAAATATTGTTATGTTAAAACTTGCAACTTTTTAAAGTTTATGTGAAAATTGCAAAAAATAAATTTGTTATGTTAAAATATGCAATGTTTATGTAAAAATTGCAAAAAGTAAAAATGTTATGTTAAAAATGCAACGTTTGAAAGTTTGTGTGAAAATTACAAAGTGGGTAAAGATTGTGTTAATTCCTGCGATTAACCCTGTTAAAATCAACTAACAATAAGCCCGGCCATGACAGTATTCATAGTGAAACAAAACTGCTTGCAATGAAAAATTTTAATCCCCCAACAGCAGATCATCAGCAGACAGAAGAAAACACACACATTTTCAAGAACAAATGTTAGCCACTCGTACACAAAAACCCCAGCAATGGTGCAGAACGCCGGTCGAAAATTGTATCGACGCAGCAGTTAACTAATTAGCAATCTCGTGTGAAACCAATACTCGAGAGAAAGCATAGAAAAGTACACAAATCAATCAATCTGGCACAAGAAAGCTTTCAGCAAGAGTAACCATCCATAAATGAAATATGAATATTCAGTCGATTTACCACACTTATTTTCGCGAAAGACTTTAGAGAAGTCCATATCTACTCACTATGCTTCTTCATCTCATCAATGTCGAGTTCCATATCCAGTACGGGCTTATCATCAGTCATGCTGTCAGGGCTGCAAAAAAAGAAGCAGCAATATCATTACATTACAACTGCGAATCACCATAACTATGTCGAGTGGAGTTTGTGTAGCATAAACAGCTAACCTATTGTTCACGGTCCCATGTACTGCATCACTCACTAGCAAATATATAGCTCTACCAACTATCTCTTTCATATCAACGGGGCCAAATGATCGACTGTCGTAGGAGGGGCCCTGCCACAAAAAGATGCCGGCAAATGGCACCAGAAATAGGTGAGACATAAGCACCAGCTTCTACCGGTTATTATAACAAATGGTTCGGTAAGTATGTTAGTTTTTGCCGTCCATGATTCACATATTTACCACAAACAATTTAATAAATCATGTAATTGAAAAACTCATCATGAGGAGGAAATGGGCGGCTGCAATTTTTTTTTGTATGTATATGCATACATATGTGTTGGGGTAAATATAAATTTTACCCATGAGAAACTAGAAACCAATATGCATATATTTACCCATGAGAAACTAGAGACCAATATATATGCATATATACAGATAGGGTTGGGATACTCTACTGCAATAAGAAGTCATACATTTTAAATGGGATTGAATATCATCCGTTGATTTGGATAAAAATCTGGGGATGAAAATTAAACTAAAAATATGTATTTTATTCCGTATAAATAGGGTGGGGAGAACATTATATCCGATAAAAATCAGGTGGGGACCACATCAACAAACATTGAGTGATTGTGTGAACAGACACAATATATGAACTAAACAAGCATGAGGTTTTAACTGAACTTGTGAATAATATTTATGAACTGAACAAATATAATGTTTGAACTGAAGAACATCACTTCTGAATTAAACAAAAATAATTAAAAAAATTGCCTGTGAAACTTTCTTGAATTGTTTCAGCAATCAATTACATCTAATCCAATGGCTCACAATCATTCTCGTTTAATAAGTTGTCATTTTTATTATTAGATCCCATGTGTGTGTGTGTCAAATCAAGTATTTGAACAGTGCCACATCTTCAAGAAGAACAAAGAGAGCAATCATCATCCAGATTCCATAGTTATTGCAAAGATGATGATCACTAAAAATCAAGATCCTTTTTGGCTTCTACATCGGAGCAATATTGTTAATGTTTCAATCAATACTTCTTTTAGAACCGCATCTCAGCAGAGGAACGGACAAGGAACTCGAGAGTTGCAAATAAGAGTGATGTCTCATTAGGATGCAATATGTGGATGAGCTAGGGATTAATATTCAAGCATAACCTTCATACCTTGGGTTCTGCGGCTTCACTTTCAGCAAGTACCCAGCACTCATTCTCTCCCAGAACAAAAGGTTCATCTTTTTCATCTCTGGAAACCATCTCATGCCCCTCGACAGCAGCTATCCTCCGAACAAGATATTTCTTCGAGTCCATCGGGTCCTTCAGCATTACCAGGTCTCCAACAAAAGTATTTCTAAGAAAAAAAAGATACATGCAATCAGATACTCATAACCAAAACTTAATCTCTATGTATAATTTCTAATTAGCATGGCATAGATTTCCAACTACCCCTCCAATCACGCTAATTTATTAATAAGTCGTTGGGTAGAGATAAAATTAGAGGGCACAACATATTGTGAACTTCTTGAAAAGGATATAATTCCCGGTATCATAGTTATAGGTGACCAAATAACTCGTGGAAATCGAAAAACATACGTTGGATCTGCATCTGGAATTCCCCGAACAAGAAAAGTTCCACTTTTAATGCTAGTTGGTAGACCCTTCTCTTCATACCGGTGCAGAAAAGTCAGCCTCCCCATAAGAAGAGTTTTCATTATGGTATCAAAGCTTCTAGGATGGGTCTGCAATCACATGAAGATTCGGTGAAGCAGAATTCCTACCACTACCGCTCAGAAGGAAAATAACAGAAAATAAAGTGTTACAGTAACAAGCTTGATTATCATCAGAATCTAGTATAGTAATGAGACCACAAACGATTTCATTAGATATTTTCAAACTAGCATGAATTGAAAATAGAACTGCGATTAGAGTGCAGATAACCTAAGATAGGAAATGGATTCCTATATTTCTCTCTAGCTGGGGATTCAAGAAAAGAAGAAGCTGCAAATCTGAGTCAGAATGCCTTGTTAGTTCAGGCATTGATAAAATTCATCATACTATTCTTTTATTTCTCCATCCTTATTGTTTTGCCTATGGATAGTACTCCGAACCCTCTAAAATGGAGAAATAAAACTGATTTAAGCCATGGCAGCCGAAAAATGATCATTTCATCAGTACAATCGACATTCAAGGGGTGCAAAATAATCAATAGTTAGTGGGAAAATGGGAAAATTAAATTAAATTAACGTGCTAATCCCCTTCAACCACCATAATCGCGCATCAGTTCTTCAAAAAATTCGAAGCTTGGAAGTTCAAACAGCGAAAGAAGAAATTCCCAATAAACACACACACAAAAACCTAGATTAAAATGGTCTACCTTATGATAGAGAGAGACGGAATACTCGAATTTGCTGGTGACATAGCGGAGCCAGGTTGAGAGCGAAGCCATTGCAAATCTATGCGAGCTCTCAGTTTTCGGCCCTTCAAGCTTAAACCCTCCAATTTCTTTTTAAATTTTTTTTTCTTTTTTCATTTATGGGTAGTTTCATAGTTTGTGGTTTTATTGATATTTACGTGGAATTTGTTTGATTAAATAATATACATGTGTGTGTATCATTTGTTAAAGGTGATCTCCTCGTTTGCATGATAAAACTATTTATATATTTATAATTATATAGCAAATTATATAGATTTTCTTAAATTATATGATGATTTGTTTTTTTTATGACAAAAGATTGGTTGTGCACCATCTAACTTTTATATCATCATGTTTGGTGCGGTTACAAAAATCTAATATCTAAAATTAGACAATCCGATTGTGCAGAAACGATTTTTTATTGTCGAATATAACACTTCATCATATAATCGAACAAAATTCATATGGTTTATCGTATAATTGAAAATTGAAAAATCGGATAATTTGACCTGTAATTGAAAATTTGTGAATGTTTTTATCGTGCAAATCACAGTTTGACCAGTATTAAATAAAAAGTCAACAAATACATTTGATGATTATCTATCATGGCCCAAAAGATTTGATTGCCCAAACACGAGTCAAGGGATAAAAACTCAACCGTGAATTTGTCTATATTTGGTCTTAACACGAAACCAATAGTTAATTTTGAAGATGAAACCCCTATTTTCAACCAATGTACAAAACTATCCTCAAATAAAGAGATTATGCAAATTAACGATCAAGAACAATCAAGGCATTCATGACCGTCATCAAGCCCTCGAATACACCTTAGCACACAGTTGAGGATCTCACTCAAACGAAATCGAAACACCCAATACTAACATAGACAACCTAATGGTGCAAATGAAACTCTTTTAGTCAAGCGGCAATCAATGACATTCCAACAAACGTGCGGCTAAACAATCTCAAGTGATCAATTCAGAAAGGAGATGAATTCAAGATCAAACCCAAATTAAGATCTCATGGCCAAACAGGGTCAACATCTAATATAATAACTCATAACTAATTGCTTTTGATACAAAAAATGCATTGAAATCATCATCACAACAATTATTTTAAAAATAAGTTCTAATATTAAGTTGGAGTTAAAAGACTTAAAGATGATTTGGGCCGGGAGTGTTCATGTGGACTAGCTTGTTCAAAAATTATATTTTAATTCATAACTCACATATATACAAATATATTAAAGTTAAATAATCATAAAAATTACTTTAACTTTCTTTCTTAAAAGTATCACATTATCAATATTTTTCCTTCAGAAAAGATCACATCATCAATATAATTTTTCTCTTTCATTTCTTTTATTTACTATTGATTTATATTATAACATATATTTATATAATTAGTAATAAAATATAGTTCAATAAAATTATTATATGTCATTTTCTTCTTGGACATTACATTTTTATCAATTTTATTTTTTATTTTAAGTTTATTTTTATATTAAATATAAACATTTTTATTATTTAAATTAAGCTAAATTTTTACATTATCGTGCAATGCTCGTGGGAAAAATTAGTAAATTAAAAAGAAAAAAGAGAGGAGGAGAAATAGGAAATTTGAGCTCACTATATTTTTGCTCCCTCTTTCGCGCTTATCAGATATCACACTTCACGCATGGCGAATTCACCGCTGTCTCACTCCGCTACTTTCTCTCTCTAAAAATC
>AYJT01074536.1:0-16561 GCA_001278415.1 Ocimum tenuiflorum
TTTTTTTTTTAATTGTCTGTACGATGTATATGAAGAAAAGAATTTTTTCCAATATCAAAACTCAAATATATGATATCATGAAAAATATAATTAACTATTATCGTGCCTTAATAACAACAAAGTTAGTATAATGAATTGTTTTCAGGGGAGATATTCTTTTTTTGACGGGACAACCTCTTTATCCTTGACCTTTACGTAATTGACTCCACACTAAAATGTACCTAAAAATACCATATTAATCCGTTTTGATAGGTCATTTTCATACGCATAAAATACGCGGACTTTGTCAAACTTCCCACTATTATCCCTACGAAGTTAATGTCTTCTTAAGATATTTGGGAGTCTTACCACAATGTCTAGCATGATATCCTCTCATTTTCATCTGGATATGTAACATTCCACACCCGTTGGGAAACAAAGAATGTAAGAGTTTATAAGTGGGTTGTTGGACTTTTCTTGCAACTCGAGTTAACTATTTTTATAATGCAAGAATGAATGCCAACTAGTTGCTAACGTCACTCATTATGCTGTCGTATCACTAGGAGCTCATGTCCCATGTGCTCGGACATTATAAATCGGTATTAGAGTTGATTCAGGTGAGCTCTATTTGTTCCTAGGGACAGTCCTACGTGTTAGTGAGAGCAACAAAAGACGTTGCATCTCTAACACGAGAAGCATGTAACGTCTGATATTAATTAGGAAACAAAGAATGAAGGATTTACAAGTGAGCTAGATGGACTCATTTAGTAACTTGGGTTAACCATTTTTACAATGTAAAGATGAATGTCATGTAGTTGCTAGTGGAACCCGTTAAGCCGTCGTATCACTACAGTGTCCCACCCCGTGGGCTCAAGGCGCTACGTGATCTCTTGAAGGACTTCAAAATCCAAATCTTTGTATGTTATATTCTTCAAAATTTGGAATAAGACTTGGAGTTTTTTCTTAGATACTAACGTGCATTGGCCATTGATGGTTTCCTTGGTGGATAACTTATTGGAACTATTCAAGATGAGTCCTTTACCCTAATTATACTTGTCTTTACCAAATAATCTATATTACAACCTAATGAGCCTAGTAATTTTGTGGACTTGTGGTGGGAGCTCATATGTTCGAATTACATCGGTGTTTCTATAGAGCGAATCTGTCGCACATGGTGCATGACCTCTCTTTTTCTTTATATTGTATGTTGACGTACAATAGCTTGTAAGAATTGATGAAACCAACTTTGATAACCTGGTTAATATAAGAAATTGAACTCTTAGTTGAAAACTTACTTATTTTCCCAAAAGATACTCTGAAATATATCGTATTTTGATAACATGTATATATTGTTTTCTTGTCTTTTTTTTTTCTTTTTCGTTTCATTTATTCCTTTACCATTGTAAATATTGTTTCTCTGAGAAAATGTTGTATGATTTGGTGTATAGTGGTACACAGTCACCACAATGGAATCGAATTCCTCCACTTCTCTTTTTTATCTTATAAAACGCAAGGACATACTACTACTTTATTGAAATAAGAAAAGATCGAGTTAAAATAAAAAATAAAAAAAAAGAAGTCCAAAGAATTCAAATCATTTGCTATGCATTTCACATAATAATGTTGTACACTACAACACAAAACTATACACATAACACTACAATTAATCTTACACATATATTTATAGGTCTGTTTTCACTAATTAAAAGATGAGATTATCCAAAAAAATGAATTATGTATTTTGGTCATTAGATTATGCTTAATTTTATTTGCTCAAATCTCGGCCATTAGATCTCAAAATCTAACGAATATTATTCATTATCACTTATCACCTAATCATTTGATTACAAACCGATATTAATATTATCATATACATATATAACATCATGCTGCTATATGAATCATTTATTTTCGTTGATCTTAAGTACAATATTAAACAAATTCCACCCTGATATCTCTACAGAGACTCGAACCCTTGACTTTTAAAGTCATGAGAAATATGTTTACTACTACATGCATCATAATATCCTACATCTTGATCCCTTTTGAAGTTGGGAAAACAAATTAATATATTTATATTTAATAAGAAAATAAATGTACGAGGGCCTCACACAAGTCCAAAATTGATTTGGTAGGAGGCTGCAGAACAATCAAAATAAATTCATGTCAGTCAGAGAGTCAACACTGGTATTGAATGTAGAGCGACAGTCTTAATAAATCATAACGGTGGAATTGTTATTCTATTTTGTCATCATCAATTCCGTTTACATCAATTTCTCGATCATATTTCCACCTATTATCAATTTCTTTGAGGATTTGGATCATGATGATGCGGTGCATTTTTAATATATATTTATACATTTTTTTTTGGCATGAATTATAATCGAATCTTATAAATATCATCAATAATATAAATTGTATTGAGTGTGTTTTGAAAGTGCATAAGTTTATATTAGAAAATACACCACATTATTTCGTGTCATGACCAATGCACAACAAAGGATTCAACTTATATCTCTCAAGATATTAATTAGTATAAATATTTAAGTCCCAATAACAATAAATTAAGTTTATTGGCTGCCGACATGATATATGAACGATCTTATTGAGTATTGAACTAAAAAGACACTAGAAGGTTTGCTTAGTCTATCATCGGAGTGCAAGTTGTTAAGCACATCTTTTTACGTTTATTGGATCATGAGTACGAGTTATAATAGAAATATTATCATAAGATTTATTGTAATAATATACTGCTTAGTTCAATAGAGACCGGTGCTTAGAGTTCAAATTTCAACGCTACCTGGGTGAATTAATTTAAAAACAATTGATATGAATATGTCAAAAATTTAAACGGTACGGTTTTTTTAGTGGAAACGGTACACATTTCTTGGGAAAACCATCGAGCCAAAAACAAATGTACTAAAAACATCTAGGTAAGAATAGGTGCTTGCTAAAAATCAATTATGGTGCAAATGATATTATCACAAAAATTTGTGTTAGATCGTCTGATTTTTTTGTATTGTGGCTCTAAAACTATAAATATTTTCTGGTACATTTTCTTATGCTCCGCATTTTCTCTGAAAGAATCTTAAACGTTCAAAATTTTTATTTCATGGACAACAATGATTCATATGTAATGTTACCTCAAAATGGATTCCCACCTAAACTCCTCCCAAAATATATAGTCAAAACTCTACATAATTTGGTTAGAAAAACTAGTTTTTTTAATATTTGAATATGATTTACTATATAGTGTCGTTCCAAAAATTAAAAAAAAAAAAGAAAAACAATTCTATGCGAGATTTTTCTTTTATCTTTTTCTAAATTGAATATAAAGAGTCAAAAGTTTAATGTTGACTCCATTAATGATAGTATGACATATTAACCAATAATGAGCATGGAAAAGAAAAAAGAACATGGAATGCATTAATAAATGAACGGTGATATTGGTATAAATAAATATGGTTGGTCGAGGTGATGTGGTCACCCTCTCTTGTTGGGATGAATTGATATAAAAAATTATGTGACATTTGGATATTATAAATTGGTACGACAGCATGTTGAATTAAAACTAAAAACTTGAATTAAGATAACCTAAATTGAGAAGGGGTTTTGATTCAATAAATGAAAATATAATCTTATGGATGAAATTCAAAATCAATTCCTTTCGGGCTCCATTTGATGTGTTTTTTAAAAAAGTCAAGTGTATTATTTTGAGAAGAAAAAAATTTATTTGTTGACATTGTTCTGTTTAAAAAGGGATCAAGTCGAGATAAATTTGAATTTATTTTGGAGAGAATATTTTTTAAAAAAGTATGGTCCACTTTTTTGGGAAAAACTTAATCTAACCAATTCGATTACAAGGATCGACAAATTTTCGTTATCCGATTGACTACGTAGTAACCATGTAGGCTGAGAAAACTCTTAGGAACATAAATTCTTTAACTCCAAAAGGCTTGTCGAATTATTCCTTCTACAAATACGATCCTAATCAAGCTATTTAAAATCTGCCGCAAGATCGCCATCTGAACACATAAGTGAAAACAAACTTGATAAAGGTGGAAATCTAACATATTTTAAATCTATCCTCCAAGCACTATAGACAACAATTAACATGTAGGACCTAAAGAGCAACTCGTTTTAATAATCCTAGATGGATACTCAACACCTTTGCAATTGATCCTCTAAGTACCATGGCAAGAATTAACTTCTACGATGCAGGAGTAACTCAACAATGGGATGAATGATGTTACGAACGGGAATAGAAATTCGATAGATAAGTCAATGAAGAATTTCGCAATGAAACCAATTGAAATTCAAAAGAATCTTTAAAGATAGAGAACTCATGATTTTATAAATCCATGAACTCTCTAAAATTCCCGAAATCCGAACTGCATGTTTGATAATCAAATTAGAAAACTCTAATAGAAACAAACCCTAATCAAAGTAGAAAACTCTAATACTAATAAAACGTGATAAACTTTAACCCTAATACAGAACTAAATAAAAATGTGATAAAATAATAAAAACATGCCCACATATGTCACAAACTAAAATACTAAAGAAAATCTTCAAATTTGAGCTGATTCTCTATAATTAGATTGACAAATTTTGGGCCACTTTGACTATTTTTTCCAATTGGTCTTTTGGACAATTTTTTAACCCAAATCTCTTGAATTAAAACACATAATCAGTCCCTGAACTTCTTAGCTCGTGCTCATATTCGTGTAATTGGTTCAACTAAAACTCAAACTGGATCTTGATTCAAGAAATCTTACACTGCTTCACCTTTTTAACACCCTGTAATACAGTTCAGAATAAACACAAGATTGTATTGAAAAGAAATAAAAGTTCATTATTTGAAAAGATGAAATTGTATTCTAAAATCAAACTTCGCCAATCTCCATTTGAATGGCAGAGGAACAACCATACTAAGAATTGAAAAATAAAACTAAAATTATTTATGCCTATGAACTATAGTGGTATTTACAATAATATTGAAAAATTACAATTCCTAATCAGATTCGGAGTCTTCACATATGTGGTCAATATTATATTAAGTGTTGTCCTGGAATGAAATATTTATAACTATAATCAATCATTACTTTGAGGCTTGAGCAATTCTGAAAAATAATATTTTTTTCATCAAATGTGTATTGTTTGAATAACATCTTGGCAAAAATTTGTGTTAGACCGCCTAAAAGATTCAGGTGGATCTAAATAGTTCATTTCTATCGATCCAAACACATACCTGTTCTTGGATCCTAAACCCAAATCCATATCCTCTCTGAATCCTAAACTCAAATTCGTCTAAATGATTTAAGCGATTTAACAGAAGACCTCCTCTAAGCCCCTTGACACTCCCCATTTATTAGCACCTTCCCTCTACTAAAAGTTTGTCCATAAAACAGTTACTAACAAATGATTTCCAAACAAAAGAAGTTATTGCGCACTACTTTGACCAAAACATTAATGCACCATATATATAAAATCAGTCCTCACAAACTTAGTTGATTGATTACTTCGACATAGTTCCCTTATTGGTAAGTAATTTGGAAGTCCAATCAAATGTATTAAATTCCGGATATATATCAAGATGAATTGAACATGTGTGTACGTTGTCGATACCGTCGGGATTTTCTGTCACACAGCAGTATTACGTTGTGTCATACTGTATAGATTTTCAACATATATATTAGTTAAGGGAAATCAATTTTGATAAAATCTTTCTTTGCTAGAAACGTGATTGATTATCATTATATTAATAAGTACACGTATTAATAATCTAAGCAATATAATATAATGTATAATACTATTATGTAACAAAGGATTCGGATCCAAAAATTTTGTTTAACCAATTTATGATAGTGGAAATAGCTTTTTGACAAAGAGAGAGATTGCGATGAAGTGAGAAATAGATCTAGAAACAAAAAAGGAAGAATAAAGTTGACAGTTGAGTGGCATTTTGGTAAGCAAATTTCACCTCTTTAACTACGACATTTTCTTGAACGAACAACTCTAATGCGTTGCGCGGTCCAAAGTCCAACATGATTATTCATTCTAAAATATGATAAACAAAATTATATTTTTAAGTTATCATCGAAAAATGTATTTAATTTTTGTCCATCAATATTATTAGCATAATTATATACAAATCTAATGAGCAAAGTAACGTAAATAGAATTTGAGTAAAAATTTAGCTCAACTTAAATAATAAAAATAAAAAAAAAATATGCGTATATTTAGTATAAAAATAAACTTAAAACAAAAAATAAAATTGATGAAAATGCAATGCCTTGAGAAAAATGATACATAATAATCTTATTAAACTATATTTTATTACTAATTGTATACATATATGTTATAATATAAATCAATAGTAAATAATAGAAAAGAAAGAGACTTGATGATGTGATGTTTTTTAAAGGGAAAATATTGATGATGTGATACTTTTTAAGAGAGAAAGTGGCAAAAATGTAATTTTATGACTATTTAGTTTTAATATATTAGTATATTGGTATGTTTAGTTTTGATTAGGGTTGTGTATATTATGAGAAATGATAAGAATAATAATCAGAACCAACCTTTGCTAGAAAGACATTCGATTGGTTATATCCCATTCGGCCAATTTTCCCAGAGCCTATTGAAACGCATCAACATTCCGTAGGAATCGTAAACTAAATCATGATCCAACTTTCCTCGTGATCGATTTCAGAAACCATAAACTATCACATATCAGTTATATTTCTAAAGTTGTATCTATAAATTTTAAAGTGAAGCGCCTAGGGGTTTAGTTTGTTGCCCTCAAACTTGGCGCAAAGTTCGTTGATTGACTCCATAATTTGTTGCTAATTTGTATCCTCTGTCTGATTCTTTACAATTCGACGATGACATATGCAAAGAATCTCGAACTTTGGATCCGTATGGCGTGCCCCTGTAGACCTTACCCCGGGAGTTTGTAACATTTTTTTTTATTGTGTAGATGCACTCATATTTCCTTAATCACAATCCACTATTTATAGAAAACAATAAGGTTTTTCTACTGGTCTTAGGATTTCCATTGATAAAAGACTATTAAGCCAACACATGAACCAATTACTACAAAATACAATAGGTCTATTAATAAATTAATGTTCTCAAGTTTAATCCTATAGGATAAATTAATTTGTCAATATTAATTCATTTCACCAGAAATACAATATTGACCTACCCCTCTATCATCCGATAGTGAATGAAGACTTGTATTAGATTTAACAAATCATGTATTTAAGAAATCTGACATTATAATTAGTTATGCTCTAATAGTTTCAATTAATTAATCTCCTATTAAATTTTCAGGTCTCACAACTAATTCTTATTATGTACCTGAACTTAATCAACATATAGAGTTTAGTACGACAATTCTTATAAACATCTCAAGGGAATGTCATCATCCTATGACGAATACAAACCCTCAGTACGAGTTTCAACTTATCGTATATGATTTGCTGCTAACCAAGATATA
Organism: Ocimum tenuiflorum; assembly: GCA_001278415.1. Lineage (NCBI taxonomy): Eukaryota > Viridiplantae > Streptophyta > Magnoliopsida > Lamiales > Lamiaceae > Ocimum > Ocimum tenuiflorum. The sequence goes on from AYJT01074536.1 coordinate 7,484, forward strand.
TAAATTATTGAGTTAGCGATTAACTCTTAGCCATAGTAAGTTAAAGCAGCATGCAAGATCATGTATATAACCTGAACTTTATTAAGCTAGGTTCAATTAAATCACCGAGATCTTAATTTTCAACCTAGGTCAAAACGACACACATATCAGTATATCAAAAAGTCAAGATCAATTATTTTTTGAATATACTACAACCTTGACTGACGACTTGTCCTAAAGTCGTTTAATCTGTGATTCCTGTTTATATCTCTTTAAGATTAATCCAATCGTATAATCTTTTGCAATCTACAAGCCACTATAATATCTACCTATTGTTACGAGATAAAGGGACAACTTATTATATGAAATGCGTGAAAACAGTTCGTTCTATACAAATGCAAGTAAAAATTCGTATCTAGTATACCAAAATTCAATGCCTCCCACTTATATTGAAACGACACATCACTCTTTCCAAAAGTAGGAACTGACTTGGACTCCCTACCATCCCAACCCACTTATTTACTAATTGTGCAAACTTCAATACTACATGTTAAAAATCGCAAGTCAAACGAATCAGATCACCTAAGAAGTATGAAATTAAAGGATCGATTATCCCAAACATATAACAGAAAAATGACTTTAAAACCTGTACCAAAAAGAAAAATGACTTTAAAGAAAACCTCTTCGCTTTCTACTTAAATTTCATGCATGTGACGCGGGTTCAGCTTTGGAGTCTTGTTTACGCGTTCGATACATACCATATCATACTTCTGGAGGCTTTTAGTGACACCGATTGTTTTTGTCTTGCCTTGGGCTCAACAGGGAAACAACATTAGCTCCTAAATAATGTAATTCGGCCAACTTCGCGACATGGACAACAACTGTTAATTTTCGAGTCTTGTTGTTCGGCGCCCCACGTGATAGATACCCTCCTACTATTTCTACACGCGGTGTTATTTTTGTTTTCATAAGAGTACGTGTAGCATGCGCCCCATGCGATACGAGCGCAATTTTCCAATATATTCGTTTAATATTTCGCGCCCCATGACATAGTGGTGTCATTGTCGTGAGGCAACCAAAAAAATCACTGAAGAATTCCCCTCAAGCAAAGCTAAGCCATATTGGATAACTAATCAACCAAACCGTACACAACAAATTCTAACCATTTTAGGGAAAACAAAGTAATTTCAAACCGTCATCACCTCACCATTACTTTTTGTATTAGCTAGCTTTCCTTAGATTTTTCTTTTTAATTAGATTGATCAGATTTAAGTTGCACTTGTAAGAATTAAGACCAATTGATAGATCAAATACAATATATACTCAAGAGCGGAACCATTTGAGGGCAGCCAAGGTCCGCCGACCCACGATCCCGACTACTCTCATAATGAATCAAAAATTTTCTGATATAGATATGTATTTAATTGTATTTTTTTCTTTTGTCTCGATGTCGAAAAAGAAGAAAAAGTGAAGATGGGAAGAAGAAGAAGAAATGTTTTAATCTTAAAAGATTTAAAGGTAATTCTATTGTCGGCCTGCGTGCTGCACATCCTCGACCCCACGGGGTTCATACTCTGGATCTGCCCACATACTATATATATAGAATGAATAACGGACAATTACCTCAGAAAAGGTGAAAATTACACATAATGCCGATTACTGCGATGGATATTCAATTCGCATAAGGTTGAAAAATATTGACGACCAATTTTCCTTTCACTTACTTATGAAACAAATCCGCAACGACTGAGATCCTCTGCTCCCAATTGCTAATTCACTCTCTACTTTATTATTAAATTTATTTTAATTTTTATTTGTATTTTTTTAAAATTTCAATTCACTATGATTTAGATTAATTATATAAGTTGAAAGAACTGTTTACTCCACCAGGTTTAGCTATATAACAATTTATAGTATTTAATTTTCATTTTCAGTTAATATTTGATTATTAAATTCGATAAATTCATAATTAGAATTTGTGACTTTTTTAAAATTCAACTTTTTTGTTCACAAAAACTAGTCAGAGTATATTATTACAATATATTTTTAAAATAAGTACCATGGAACTGGATATATTTGATTGTAGATTAGGAAGTATTATTTAAAAGTAGAGGATTAAGTGACCTCTAGAATCCGTTTGACAAACAGTGAGATTGACTAAAATCTAACACGTTAACTATAGCGTAATTGGCTAAGAGTTCCCTATATATAGAATAATAAATCAATTTTGTATTAGTCAAAACTTATATTATTCGCTAACATTATTCAATCTATAATATTATATTATTATATCAATATATCCTTTAGAAATTGAGCAATTTATTGCATAGAAATGTACGACAAAAAATACGCTCTCAACATAAAAATGCACGATTAGTAGTTATTTCACCAATATAAATTATTATTCGATAATATTAGATAATATAAAGCTATATTAGATAATATTAATGTATGGCCTTGGGATTAACATTGAAACTCAACACTGGTAAAAAAAATGAAGAATGTCATTTAACATTCGTAAAATATCATTCCATGCAAAATAGACCAATATGCAGAGGATCATATTCTATTATTACCATAAAAAGTATGATTTAGTAGAACCAGAAAAAAACAATTCGACAAAAAGATAAAAACTTGCTTTAGATTGTCTAAACAATTTAGGAAAAGTGCATTTCTACCAATTCAAACTAATACTCATCCTGAATCCTAAACTCAAACTCATACTCCTCCTGAATTTTAAACCAAAATCCATCTGAATCATTTAAACTTTAAACGATGTAACCCTAAAAAATTATATTTTATTATTCGAAACGAAATTAGCCTCTCACGAAAAGAAATAGATGGGATAGTCAGTCTCACGTCAATTTTAACTAATCACGTTGTAAAGAGTAACGCTAGAAAGACGTTTCGAGAGGTGAATGATACGCCGATCAGCAAGTTAGGTGGTGAATATGCATTTCTATTTGCTGGTTTTTCTTTAAAAAAAAAAGTCTCGAGTTGGTAAAATTGTGTGTTACAAATTTATTTCTTTTAAAAAATACATGTTTTCGAGTGCCATCGATTTTGTGTGACATCACCAAAAGATATTGTCACCATGTTCCCAACATTATTGTGGTGGGCCATCTTACATCGTTTCCAAAAAAATTCTTAAATTAAAGCAAGAATTTTCGAGAACCCGATTTAAGTCGTTCACAAGGTGACAATGCCATATTTGCGTTAATTATTAATATAAATCAGTTTTTTGTGCGCACACCGTATTTTACATTTGATTTATATTGTTTTTAGTCATATAAATAACTGAAATTAAAAATGGTTAGATAGTTTTAGACTAAATTTGAAAAAATATTTTGACAGAAAATATATCATTGAAATGCAAAATACAAACATGGGACATGAAATTAAATGACATCATATTCTATGAAATCAAAAATATAAATTACAAATTATATTCTCATTAATTAATTACAAGTAATATAAGCTAGTCAGTAATGTATAAATTTGATCACATGTGAGCTTTAATGAGATGAATATGTGAAATGGATATATCAAATGTTCACTTTTATCATTCTTATCTTAAGGTACATAAAATTTAACAATTTTTTTCTTTGTAATTTAACCTGATGATTTTAAAACACACATGTTTTGCATATGTTTTGATTCATCGCATGACAAAATTCTGATGAAAATAAAAATTCGCGTGCTTTTTTGGACAAAACATTTATATTACATTGAAAATCCAAAGCAAAGTTATTGTATTTTAAATTGATCACCCGCGGATAATAAATTTTAGAGAAAATATTCAATTATAGTCGAAATAATGCTTCTTTTTTAAAAAATAATACAAACTATTCAAAATTTCAGGTAAATGTACAAACTATCATAAATTGTTCATATATATGACATATTTAATTTTCCGGCACCCCAATATCGAATCATTGCACTATATTTTCATTTCACTTTATTTTAAGTCATGTCATGAAAAAAGTGACATTATTTATAATTTTTTGTCATTCATATGCGATATTGTTATTTAGCATTCCCATGCCAGAAAATTGAAATTATCATATATTTAAACAATTTTTGGTAGTTTGTACATTTATTTGAAATTTTTGGATAGTTTGTATTATTTTTGAAATCGGATTATAATTGATATTTTCCTTTTCCCTAAATTTTACATACATTAATAATCAAGTATCCAACTGAGTTAAATTAGATAAGAAGCATAGTTATTAAGATTAGGTGAGCGGCAAGTCGAATTAATTAATTATTTTTTTATTTTTCCATCTAATTATTCTTTAGCTTGGAGAAATTCAGGTGCTGTGTGACTAATTTTGTTCATTCATACATATTGCACGTGCATTAAAATAGTTTCAGTTAATCTGTCGTTTCTTTGACTTGTCATATATATTGGATTTAATTTTGTGCAAAGACTGCACTGAAATTAGGTGAAACTGGTGTGGGGCATCTATGTGTGGAGATTAATGCCGTTCAACATAAACTACGAGTTCATAATCTCGTCAAAACCTAATTAATATAGTCGAAGTAGGAGAACGACACAAAATACATGTTATTTTTCATTATATTTTTATATAGTCCGGATCCTGTTATATAATGGTATTACACATTGTATCATATTAATCGAATTATTAAACATGAGTAATAATCAATGGAGATCAATCACATTCTCAAAAAGCAAGATTTTATCATAATTGATCTCTGTTAGATAATAATACGCGTGTCAAGAATGCGTATCGTGTAATATAATGTGTAATATCATTGTGGAATAGAGTTTTCAGAGCGATTTTCGGTCCGAATCCCCTATTGCATAATGGTATTACACATTGTGTTATATTGTTTGAGATTTGACATGTGTACTAATCAATGAAGGTCGATTACGTCCTTAATAAAATAAAGATCTTACCACAATTTGTAATGCCCCGCCTTCGGGAATCCGGAGGGATGCTACTCGGGAGTTGGCAGTCATACGAGTAAACAAATATAAATATGAACCATTCCGATAGTGCGGTAGGCACTAATAAGATAAAGGGTATCAATACGGTACCAACATAGAATAGTAGTTCGAATCTATGACAAAATAGACTAGAGTTTGCACAACCAGAATATATGGTTGGAACGCGCATATAGGGATGCATATTCCCGGGGATCATAGTTCTGAAAAAAGGGAGTCTCTCTTTCTCAATGTTCGCCGACTCTACCGCTGCTCAAAGTGCACATTTAGAAATACATGCAGCGCGTGAGTACAAATGCACTCAGTGAACATATCGCCAAAAATATACATGCATAAATGGTAAGTGTTGCTTGTTCACACGAAAGGTCGTGGGGGTTTTAGTTAAAAGGATCTCACAAACACATAAAATAATCTAAGTAATGCATGCACCTATCAATTATGTTATTTGTTTTCCTAATATGTAAACCAGGGGTAAGCATCCCACACTGGTTGTCATGCTCAATTACCAAGTACTAACTACGAGTGTGACTAGCATATGTGAACAATATCAATTTTCAATCACATCCATCAATTCAATTAACTCACATGGTATTGTACTATGAGTGGAAGAAAAATAAGCATGTAAATCGTTTCATGCAATCACGTTTAGTTGGCTAATAATATTTGAGGATTTTTGTAAAGCAAAATACATTTGAGTTTTGTATTTTTAGTGTAGAAAAGTCCACCTCACTTCCTTGGTACTTAGTGGGTTTTTTCTTGTTCAACTTGATTCAGCTTCATCCTCTTCGACACGTTCACCTTCACATCACGTACAAGCGTGTGAGGATCTCAATATCTACTTGCAGTAATATCTTAAATTTGTAAAGTATAACCACGTGATTCAATTCACGGTTACATAATTGTTAAGTACCACTATCTCATTCATTGGGTTTGGAGTGGAGACTTACATCTTTAAACGATACGTAGTGTGAGAAGTATTATGGAACAGGGGACAAAATCGAGCTGATCGAAACATGATCAGGTCAATCATTGGCGATCGACACCACTATTGGAAGGATCAAGGATCATGGCTTAAGTCATGAAATAATGTGCGATTGGTTGAGCCAATCAGAACAATCAATGGATATTGGCTCGAATCGAGGATCTCGGTATCAATGGAGAAATTCATTCACGATCAGACCAATCTTGAGAGGATCGAGCCAAGCCGATCATATGGGACCGATGGTAATGCTGAGGATCGGGAGATTTTGGGTTGCTTGAAGGCTAAGACTCGTGATCGGGCCAACCAGAAGGTGATCAAGCCCATCATCAGGATTGATGTTGGGGTCTTAATCGAGGTTCGATGGGGCCGACCAATGTTCTTAGGGGATCGAGCTGATTTTCAAGGACGATAGAGTGGATCTTCAAGTCTAGGTTCAAAGATGATATCAAGCCGACAGAAGGATTATCATTTTGATCTTCAAAGGATGATCAGGCCAATCAAGCATTCTGCCTCAATCAAAATCATGCTTTTACTAATTTTGGGCCAAATCTTGCGATTGAGGTGACTATGGCTTCCTAACAACATGAATAACAATACTATGGAACTAGATTTAACAGAAGTTAAGGTATTGTATCAAAATCTTCCAAGAAAATATCTAGGGTTTTAGCTAAGGTTCAAGAATCACTTAGAGAGGTAAAGATGAATCATTACATAGAACAAACATGTTCATATTAGTTACTAACAAAAAGGTTTGATGAAATTTCAGTAGCATGTTGTAGGAAATCAAAGTTGGGTTTTTGAAATACTACCTTAGATGTTTGAAATTGATTCTCAGGATTGATGAAGACTGATTTCTCCCTTGGTTCAAAGAGGCATCCGAAAGACTTTCTCAAAGAGATACTCTATGATTGTTTGTGAAACGCCATTGTCGGGGTTCCTTGAGGTAGTTCTTTGAAGGAATGCTCCGAGGTCCGATGCTCGAAATGCCTAATTTGGGTCGATAACCCCCTTCTTAGTTGATGGCTCACTAGCTATCTTTGTGCTTTTCGAGCAATTCGAACCATGGTGTTAGTCGGCTTTTTCAATTTCATTCGAGTCCAAACTAGGCTAAATTATTTTACCCAAACACTAATGTTGCTAAAGGAAGACCAAGTTATCAATTTTATAAAATAAACTTTTCTATATATTTTATTAAAAGTATTGTTTTAAAAACTTATACTATTTTTATTAAATCTGGATCAATGGCATTCCTCTCCAAAACAATAATTAAAATTAAGTTCCGGTTTTAACATTGTACATGTGTATTTGTTGGGGGATGAAGAATATTATCTTGTAATAAATGCACATTCAAACACAACGCAAACTTCACCGACCTTCCTTCGAAAACCGTCCAACCAATCATTTTGCTGAGGCCTCAGTACTCATTTGTCATCATTCTGGTTTAATTATTTATCACATAGCAGATATTTATCTACAAACTTACAAAATACACACGTAAATTTAATCAATGGCAAATGTAGAAGTTAGTGTCGTGGGATTCCAGATTAAATATTACACTTGAGAGATTTTTTATCTATCGTGGGGCTCAAATAATATAACTATCACTATAATTCTCTGATAAAATTCTCGAACAAGTACCCCTACTAAAGAAATTTTTAATTCACCGTAGGATCGGCCGACCAATGAGATCTAGTGTAGAACCGCCCATGAATTCAATCAAACATTGGGTACTAGAAAATGATTAAATGTAAGTGTTAAATCGTCTAAACGATTTATAGGCAATCTAAATAGTTCATTTACATCAATCTAAATTCAAATCCTTCTTGGATCCTAAATTCAAATTTATATTTATCCTGGATCATAAACTTAAACCCGCCTAAATCCGGTCTAACAAGATAACCTCCTGTTAAATGTATTAAAAAGTAGAACTAATTCATTTGGGTGTCACAAGAATTATTGAGTGCCAACTCAGAACCGTAGGGTATGGTTGCAATATTATAATGTCAATAGTATCAAGATTTATCAATAAACTAATTGATATTCTTATTTCATTATATTTTAACACGCGAATTATTTAGTTTATTTAGTGTGGAAAGATGACTAAGATTTTATATTTTTGGAATTTAACGTCGCATCGGAACTGACGAACTGTCTCATTTTGTGTATTATAATGAAACTTTTCATTTGAAATGAATTTTGTTAATCTTTTTCAGCAAGAGTACATACCCAAGAGGGAAACTCATATTCTTAAATACAATCTAAAACGCAATCAGCACCAAAAAAGACTAAATTGTAAGCAATTGTATTTACTTCCCTCTTCATGTAAGCAACTTTCTTTATGATTTCGTCATTGATATCTCTGACCATGTAAGTGTCTTTCGGAGGCAGCCTCGGAGAGAAACCATCGGCTCTGATAATCATAAAAATGAATTTGATATGCATAAAAATGCTACTTAGATTATATTCATGCGTCCCACAATCAATCAGTTGTCAATAACGGAAGATGACAGGAAAAAATAATAGTTTTAGGGTATTAGATGATACTTTGATGTGAAAATGAATGTTCTCCTAGGAAGAAGCTCGAAACTGAAACACTATTTATGTGCAAGGTTTGTCTTTTTTAATACTTGTGGCACCTAAATTTAATATCATTTTAATAATTGCATTATCTTTTATTCAAATATATTTCGAGCCCAACAAAGACAAGCATGCTGCAACTTTTTCTATTAATGAGACGGCAACCCGTGAATTGATCCATTTTCATTCATATACCAAGGATTAAATTAAATTTAGTTTTATCAGGAAAAATACATAATAATGCCTAATTGATATATAATAAAATATAGTGGAGTTTAGACCTAGTTGATTGAGATTAATCGACCCCAATTGGCATGGGAATAAAAATCTATGAACATTGTATAAAAAGACTAAGACCATCCGTAATAATAAAACTAAACTCAAACTCAAAATGCAGTAAATGTTACATTAAACAGTAATGCATCTCCAATCATTTACACTAAACTCAAACTTTTGAGTTATGGAATAGTGCAACACCAGATTAAGGTTTGTTTTTAACGTAAAGCCTATTTTTTTCCTTTAGGAATGTATTTAGTGTAATAGTTGGAGGGAAAAAATACTATTTTTTTTT
>AYJT01074551.1:0-12127 GCA_001278415.1 Ocimum tenuiflorum
GTTAATGAAACATTATGGGTTCTTCTATTCAAGAAATAGTTTCATTATTCATTATATTTGGTTTCTGCAAGTTTTTTTCTTTTATTTAAGTTTTTTTGTAATCATAGACAATTAATTATATGATGACACATTTTGTATAAGTATAAATAAAAATAATGAAGTCGTATGGTATTTCTAATGAATATCTGAATCCCATTTAATGAACTTTGCATAAGCTCTAATCACGTGCTCAAGCACGTCCTATAACATACGGGATAATTTCTAATATTAAGCAGAAACCTCATACTAAACTCTGTCAATATGACTAAAAAAAAAAAAATCAGATATTGCATGATAATTTATAAAAAATATATCTTACGAAATTAAGAAGTTGCATATTATTCTTACCATATGTATAGTGAGAAAAAATCTCAATTCAATCAATCAACCATAGTGAAAATTACATATTAACCCTTATAAAAAATTCAATATTTTTCATTACTAGACATATGTTCACATCCTAACCGTCAATTAATTAATATGAAGGGTGATGATGTGGTCTTAGTTCGCACCTACAAAATGGTTCGCAAAATATCACAGCTATATAAGAACAAATCTGCACCTATATATATATATAACCTGAGCCATATATTTATGTACCGCTTGTGGCATTTGATAGATAACTCAAAATAGTTTTCATCCATATAAATTTCATACCAATTACAAGCAAACAAGATGTTATGATCATTTTATAGCCATGTAATATAAGTTTCTTAAGTTTTTGCACAAAATCCTTGTTCGTTTGCTTTGCTCGCTTCTTTATTTTAACCACACCAGTCTCAATCGTTCTTTTCGTTTTTTTTTAACCTCATGTTTGCATATATCTTCACCATATAAATAAACTTATTGCTCAATGCATTAGTTTCAGAATCTCTAAAATTGATAACAAACTGAATAGAATACGTCATAACCGCTGCAAAACTGTTATCAACTTCTCAAACTAAATCCTTTTTATTCTTAAACAAGAGGATAAAAATAATAAGTAGGAGGCGAATAAGCCGTTGATATCACATGCCTGTAAGCCCAAAAGCTAACAAGAAAGAGTATATCATCTCAATGAATTGACATGTACATATCAAGATCAATCTTTGTTTGGCATGATTGAAAGTAAGATGCATAAGCTCATCAATTAAAGAAATGGAAAATACTACCCATAAACTTGCAAAATTGTCAGTCAAGAATGAGCCAACTATGCACTACCTTTGGATGGGGAAATTCTATGACGTCGGAGTGAGCACTGCGGCACATAAACTCCCATTTGGATGTTAGGATCTAATTTCTATCAACGAGCGATGTGTTGATAATAAGACAAGACTCAATCATGAATTAATGCCGTAAAAGTAGGACATGATCACGCGTTGTTGTTGTTGACACTAATGGGTAAGGTTATATACTATAAAGGGACTCTTATTGCAAAAGAGGATCACATAAAAAGCATACTAAATATATTCTCCTCGCGCTATGACACTTTAGTGTGACCGTCTTCGTAATTTCAAAGCGTGAATAGATTTGGAAATTAAGTAAATATTATTTGTAAGCACGTGAGAAGGGTGGTGGCTGTCTGAACTAATGGTGAGGTGTTATAAAATGAGACATTTCACCTAAAATTGGAAACATTAAATATATATCGACATAGACGGTGATTACGTGTTTGGATTAACAAACTCAATTTGTAATGTCTGCACATAAGCCAAGAAGCACACATTAAACATCTTATTATTTGCAACACCAATGAAATGTATATCTAACTTAACAAATTAATTGTATATATGTCTGTAATGCAAGAGAATGAATAAGATCTGATATGTTCCTTTTTTGTAAATACAAAAGAAGCAATATCAAAACTTAAAGATTCATTGTTATTTAGTTAAATAACTCATAACCATAACCAGGGGAGTAGTTATCCTCTGGACCTACCACAGAGATAGCAGGCAATCGCAGTGATGAGCAGCAGCAACAACACAGGCGCAGAAATCACCAACACGTACTCCATCACCACCACCTAACTCTTCAACTGTAAATTCAATTTCATTTTAATTCTACAAAACACACCAATTCTAATATAAAAGAACTAGCCACTTCAGAAATACCTAAACAAGTTGAGGAAATTTCAGACAGTTGAGTTTTATTAATGTTTCCAGATAATTCCAATTCCTGACCTTGTGACGAAGCTGAGAGAGAGAGAGAGAGAATCTCAGCGTGCACCGCCTCCTTTCTTTATTGTGCTTTTTTTGGTTTCGTGATAATATACCAAATGCGCAGATTGCCCAAAAAGAGTTGAATAAAATTTTCAACCAATTGCATGATTGAGTAGTAATAAATTATTACCCCACCAAATTCATCTGCGAATTGCGTTCTCTTAAACGATCTAATTTATTATCAACAACCAAAAAAATAAACCATAATTATATATAACAACTTATTCCATAATATATTCTATTTTAGGGTATTACTAAAGTTATTGAATATTATATATTCGAATCTAGGAGTTTTGAGTTCATACCCACTACCGCAGCTCCTTCCCCGTTATAGTTCAATAAAAATAATGCTCATCCTTTTGAGTTGGATCATATTACTTAAGCTGATTTTATTCATTATATAAAGCGGCAATATTACTCTAATTGACATGTGTATTTATAGCTCCACAACAGATTAATGGATCTAATCTAATTCAATCTAGATTGTGTGTAATAATATTACTGTGTGTGTGATTGAAAGATTCTCAAGTTTTGAGATTTCAATAAAATTAAGAAAATATAACCAACTAGTATGAAAATGTTGAGATATTTGTAAGCATAAGTTGATGGTATCTGCGTGTAACATAATAGTGATGATAAATTGTTTATTGAAGACAGAAACAAGGGAAAACCATCTTATTCTGGCAACCTAAATAAACCCAATCCAAAATAGATTTCACAACTCTGCCGTAATCGGTTATAGTTATACCATCTTCCTGTCATTAACAATTTTATCATTTATTCAAAATATAGACATAGAAAGAGGGTGAAGAATTAGAATGAATCTTCATCCCCTCCAAAATGAAAGGGTAAAACTAAAAACACCTCAGCAAACCAGCTGTTTTCAATTATCTAATGTAGCAGACAGGGAGGGATTCGGAAAGATGGTTCAACTGGTTGGTTAAACCAGAAAACAACAACAAAGAGAAAAAAACATCCACAATTATTATATACTACAGTACCAGTTAGCGTGGGCAATTAAGTTAAAACTACATTGGAGTTCGAATAAAAATATACTTCTTCCATCTTTCTTCTCGCACCCGTTTCGTTTCCTTTTTCCAGCACCACAGTTAAATCCTATGTATACACCAACCACAAAGTAGGAGGAAACTATAACTGCTGCACCAAATATTTAATAAATACACAAAGGGACAAGTAGAGGAAAAGGGCTACAAAGCCTGAGGTGACGACAATGGAGACGATACGCCTATCTTGCTCCCCACCGCCTTCTCGCCAACTGGTTTATTCGACAAACGACGCTTGTATCGCTTGAGAACCGATGCCAGATTTCCTTTCCCTTGAGGGTAGGCAACATCTCCTGCTGCAGTGCCTGTTCTGCCCTTGCGGCAAGATATGGCAAGTTCGGCGTCTTTCACCATGTCTAACAGCATTGCTGCGCTCGTGAATTTCCCACGCCCTAATTTCGAAGGTGGTGGCAAGCTGCCATTTGAAACTGGTGGGCTCAGCTTTTGCTGGTATCCAATGGGAAGCTCGAGGCAGAAGCAGGGAGACATTGGGGAACGAGGCTTTGAGAAAGCCGGATCAATTATTCCCTGCAACATATGTTTGAGATCAAAACAGAGTACCACTACAGCAACAGAAACACTTATCTAAATGATCAAATATTATTATAAATTGGGGAAATAGGGTAAATTATTCCACTGTTTCACTAATCAGGGGATTTTATCCCATAATTTGAAAGTTTGGGTGAATTATCCTCTATTTCACTTATTAGGGGATTTTATCACATAATTTGAAAGTTTGGGTGAAAAAAACATTATTTTTTTTATTCTTAGGGCATTGAACGAAAACAACGTTTTTTTGTTTAAAAACAAAAACAACGTCGTTCAACCCAAATCAAAGGGAACTCGCCGCCAATTAGGGTTTAGGTTGCGCTAGAAGATGAAATGTGAGAATGGGGATATTACCCAGATTCCCGTAAATAGATATTGGGTTGAACAACGTCGTTTTTGTTTTTAAACAAAACGACGTCGTTTCCATTCAATGCCCTGGAAATTAAAAAAAAATAATAATTTTTTTTTCAAGATGGTATTTATCGTTGTGAAGTGGCAACCTAATGGAAGTAAATTGTAGGATAACTTACCCTAACTTTCAAATTGTGGGATAAAATCCCCTAATTGGTGATACAGTAGGATAATTCACCCTATTTCCCCATTATAAATTTATCAAGAAGAACTTGGAATAGAGAAATAATACGGCCTCTGTTTCCAGATTTTAAGAGTGAACAAAATTCTCAGGAGCAGAAAGAGTAATGTGATACCTGAAGATGATTTAGCACGTAGGTGTATTTCCCCCAAAGTTCAGGCCTGCTTTCCATGAGGGAAAGTTCAAGAACCCTATGGATGCACCAAACCCCGAAGCTTAGAATGAGATCTACTCGCCAAACACATCCATCGCCGCAGTTAGGAATTGACATAAACTTTGACTGGTCAGTTTCATCTATTCTCATGGCAGGATTAAGCTTTCTGTCTGCAGTCCAAGTTTCAGCTTCATAGAGGATTTTCTCTCTTGCAGCTACTCGATCGATAAGGTCCTCATCAGCCCCATCGTTTTGTCTGAATAACCATTCAGATCCTTCCAGCTTCAGAAGTCTCATGATGCAGCTTCTGAAAGACTGCAGAAGCTTCGCTTCCATATCGAGAATCAATGAGGCCTCACGGATTTTGGAGGGTGATTTATCGGCCACACCAAATTGCTCGTAAGGCTGTTTATGCCACAAAGAATCGGCACCAGAACTAGAACTGAACTGCAATGAAAAAGCATCCTTACAAACCTTTGGAGGGGAAAATTCATTAAGTCCTAAAGCAGTACCAACCCATGAAGTACGAGAACTCATTTGCTCTCGAGCTTGGCGGCTAATGGGCTGCCCGTAGCTTATAGAATTATCCCATTGGGAGCTTTTATCAGATGAGGAATCATGGTGGGGAATATAGAGTCCCGATATTGTTGGCATACTGTAAAATTTCTTCACAGTGGGAGGGTTATTACTGTAATCCATGGGTTCAAGGGAGCTAACATCCTGCAAAGGTCTCTCAGATTTTAATGAATTGATTCGAGAAACAGAAACAGGAACATTGTGAAAACCAGGCGGCTTGCGCAATCCATTTTGCGGCTTCTGCCCTAATGGCCGACTGTACAAATCGTTCGATTTAACTGAGGGTGCTGGGGCTTGTTTTAACGACTCCAGTTGACTTTTTCGATGATCGGTACCACCTTCCTTAGCCATTCGACCCAGATATGATGCCATATCATAACCATGAATAGTTGCTGGCTGTTGATCACGGCCATCAGTTGATGACGGAATGTGCACACTTTTGTAGCGCCTCTCACCGTTGTCCACAGCATTATGGCTGGAATTTCGCACATATGCATCTATTAAATGCATAGAATCAGACCACATTGTTGACCCCTGTTGAACCCCGAGAGGTGATGCAATAGTACTTTGTCCAATATGCTGCTTTGGGGGATTGTAAATGCTAGAGGTTCTTAAGAGATCTGATCCTCTTGCACCAGGGGAAGGAACGTATCCAATACATTCCTTATTTACACTTTCCAATTTAACTGAAACCATAGAAGATTTTGAGTCCACCTTAGAACCAACCCCCAACAAAAGATCCAGTTTCTTAGCCTTGGCTTCTTGTGTAATTTGACCATGAAGATCAAACATCTGACCCCAGAATTCATCAAGAATGGCGGTTAACTGGCGCCTTGCAGCACGGCCTAACCCTGCTATTCTTGAAAGGCTTCCTGCACCACTTCCTACATCATCCGTTTTTCCACCAACACTTCTGAAAGATCCAGGGCCATCAGAAGACATGGACTGGACACTCTCCGAAACATCTTTGATTGATTCTTGAGGCTTCCAATGATCAGCTTCATAGTCCTTTTCATTCGGGACATCTCCCTCAATTTTCAACGTCTTCTCCATGATGTCTTTTGGTACGGTGTTCGAGGAAACATCATGCAATGATTCATTTTCATCAATCATGCCAGATCCAGGAAAGGCAGATTCTGAAATGGTGGCAGGTGCCTCAGGATTACCCGGAGAAGGCTTTGAAAATGGAACCTCAAATTTATTTTCCTGAATCGTTGTTAGATCTAGATTAATCTCAGAATCTAAAAGTGTTTCAGGCAAATTAAATTCTGTCGTTGGAGTTGGTAATTTTTGATGGATCTCAGAGAATCTCTCAGATGATAACGCAGGTTCCTGCTTCTCCACAAAGTTTTCCAATCTATGCTGGCCTTCACTAACTTCATTTGGGCCTCTCTCTACATATGGCTCAATCTTAGAAATTTTGCTGACCTTCACTGCTTTCGTGTCTACACCAGAACTCGAAGATTTCAATGGAGTGACTGCCAGCCAAAGCATCAAACTCAAGGAGGCAAAAGCAGCTGTTAGAAGAATAAGATATGAAATAGGCACAGCACTTCTAATATTCCACCTTAAACTAACAACCCAATCACTACTTCCAAATGCCAATTCAATGACAAACACAATCTTCAATCCCAGCATGCCAATAAAGGATATTAGAGCAAAGAATTCCACCAGAATAGAGTTTTTGTAGACACCCATAATTGATCTGGAGGAAGTCACTCGGAGTAGAGGGATGACAGAAGATGGAAGTAGAAGAGCAACCACAACCTGCGTAAAGATCAGGAGTTGAAATATACCTTCAGCTCCTGAATTCCAAACACAAAAGAGGGCTGGAATTATGGCAATTATTCTGATTGTAGCACGATGAAGCCAATCAGGAATCTCCAATCTGAAGAAGTCATGGGTAGTCACTTGTCTTCCAAGACTCCAAGATACAGCTACAAGTTGATTGGAAATGAACATAATGAAAATTAAAGCGACTGAAGCTAATGTACTCCGAAATCCCTGTATCATCAAAAAGAATCTGACTATTATCTGAAATACACCAGAATAACAGAAAAATTACATTTTAAGACAACATTTAGCAAATCCTATAACCTACCTGATCAAGTAATGACAATGCATCCTGTAAAGTGAGCGATATTATTCCACTATTATAGAACACATTGGAAGCCAAGTTCACAATCATTGAGTTCACCAGGAAAATGCCACTAAAGATGCATAAAGTGGCAAAAAAATGGTCATAACACAATGCCCTTTTAGAAACATCTGTTTGCCCCTCACCCTGCAAAGGAAAAGGTGAAGAGCGGTCATTGGAGGTTCTCAAAATAAGTACATAAAACAACAATAAGTTCTCGGAAATGGGAACTCAAAAACACTGTAAATGTAGGATGCAACGCAACTATGAGAGCATTATATTAGAAAGCTTCAAAAAGCTGAAAACATATTTTCCTGAAGAGCCTGAAATTAAGACCTGTACGATAGAAGAATGGAGGTATATGTTGTGGGGCATAATATTTGCTCCAAGGATGCTCATGAATGTAAATGCATTTTCTCCAGTCAGCTTATTAAGAATCCCACCCATGGAGAGTGAGCTTTCTGATTGACTTGCTAGAACTCCAGAACCATAAGATACTAATATGAAGCATGCCAAACATATGGATAAGACCTTTGCTCTGGGATTTCCCTGGAACATAATCGCACCGTTACTAATATTTTGTAAAAATCCAACTGATAAAATATAGCACAATGAAGCAAATATACTCACGAGGAGGCCACCAAGAAAAGGAAACAGGATGGCATCAAAGCCAGACAAGAAAACACAATTGAATAGGTCGATTCCAAAGACAGCATTGAGGCCATAAGCAGTGCCCAGGACCTACAAGGAGAAACATTTGTAGAAACATTGTATGATTAGAAAGAAATAACGTTAGAAGAAATTACATAAAGCAATTGCTGAAGGAATAGAATTACCATTGTGAGATCTAACACAATCATTGAGATCTCTGCTTGAATTCCTAAAAGTATGCATGTCAATTCATCGTATTCCTCATTGCAAACCTACAATATCATAATTAACCAGTACGTTCAGAAATTATTATGTCTATCAGATGATATTTAACATGACACCAAGGCAAAAAACACATTGCACACTCCCAGCTGTATAATAATCATAATATTCAATATCACCATCTCAACAGAGAAAAAGAACAACTTTCAGGAGAGTAGAGTGATCGTGTGATTGCTATTTATTGAAGTTTGATGGCAAACAAAATCGTGATTCTTCAAGATTGATATTAGACAATTTTGGATAGCCAGCCAATTACATCAGTTGTATAACCAAATCAAATTTAAGAATATTCAAGCACATAACATCAAAATTAAGCTGTCAATCAATTTGATGTATGGTTCTAGCAAAGGATCACCATTGAGAACACTTGAAATGACTTCTCAATTCATCTACATTTTCATATTTTAGTTCTGATGAAAAACACGTCACAACTATACTGATGCACCTCATGCGAAAGAAAATGTTGAAGGAAAGAAATCACCTGTGCAAGATTCTTCCCAGTGGCAATTGCTACGCGTGCAGACAGGTATTGACATAAAATAGCAACACAGTTCACAATAAGCACCAACAAAGACAAATCAAAACCAATCCGAGCGCCCCCCTCTAAAGATGCTGCCCACTTTCCAGGGTCTACGTAACTGATAGCTATCCAAAGCACTGGTCCAACCGCAGCAAGAACCCGCCCTTTAGTGCTTCGGTGACAATCAATTTTCAGTGTCTCATAGTCCATTTGGTTTTGTTACACAGAAACAAAACAATAACTGCAATTTACGTAAAGGAAGCAACTTTCAAGCAGCTGCAAATTAGGTCATATAAATTACAAAGCGCAACTTCCACCTTGAAAGGAACAGAATGTGAAGTTAATCAGGAAATCCTCTGAGTTCTTGACAAAATATTAAAAATATAACTGCATCAGCATAGAAGAGACTACATCCAAAGCTTAGCATATGTATCCTTCCTCCTGATACCACTGTTTTTTGCTTAGCAGATGCTGAATAACAAAAAAGTTGACCTTAAGGATTCTCCAACTAAAACCATCTCCATGCCAAAGCTCAATCAAACTCATATCACAGAGTTGACCTAAGTAATCAACATTTTTCTCATAGCTTGATCATAGTATTAACTTTTGATTGCGGTAAAAACTGCTCCAGATTTACCAAAACAAACAAACTTGGTCTTTTATCTCAATTAATATTCACAGTCCACAAAGGTGTAGAATGCTGAAGTACTTCTTTTTGCTGTGCTGTGCTGTGCTGTGCTGTTCCCGATATGGAAAAAAAAAAAAAGATTAAGTAAAAATATGTGATATCCAGAGTAGGAACAATTCTTAAGAGTTTTAACTTTTTAAACATGTTCAAGTGATATAAACAACAAACACACTGACATTTCAAGTAGTGTTAAACTTCATCAGTGGAATGCATTCAAAGAATGTGTACATAGGCATAATAAATCAGAACGCTAGTAAATTGGACTATCCTTTCATGTGGATCTCAATATATTTGCATCGGATTCCAAATTCCATTGTTCATATTTTACAAAGGCTTTAATAGTTTTAATCCTCAACCCCATGATGATACAAGGTTACCAAACAAATAAAACAGAGAACTCATTCAGATAAACGGGAATCACAGAAACTCAAAAAAAAACCATCACCACTACAATTCTTGTTCATTTGTA
Source organism: Ocimum tenuiflorum (assembly GCA_001278415.1). NCBI lineage: Eukaryota > Viridiplantae > Streptophyta > Magnoliopsida > Lamiales > Lamiaceae > Ocimum > Ocimum tenuiflorum. The sequence goes on from AYJT01074551.1 coordinate 9,920, forward strand.
AAAGGAACAAACAGGACACAGGTTAATGGATTATAATTCATAAGCCGCCATTAAGAAGTAAGATTACGAGAGCCTAAAAAGTAAATCTCCCAACTAAAGACAAAATGGAACTATCCGACCCCATAAAAATCTATCTCCCAGCTCTAAGTCATACCATTAATGGAAAACAAAATCCCAAAACGGAAATCAACATCGTTATGGATGAGCACAAGGATAAATTCAACAACTGACAAGCAGCAGCAGCAGCAGCAGATCTCCCACATCATGACTAAGAACACTACAAAACCACATGTAAAACACAGAACCCCTTAATTCAGCAAACAACTCCCTGAACCCAAAAAACGCTTGACGCAGGTCGAAATCTCGCATTCTTATCACATCAATCACGCACAAAAATTCACTACAGCCAAAAATGGATCTGGCCCTCATTAGCAACCGATACGCGCAAAATATGCAGCGAATCCGGACAAATAAACAATAAGTACACGCATTACACGCAATTAACCGTGTGGTTATCACAGATATTGGAGCAAGGCGAGCAGAAAACATTAGGGTTTTTCCCATCTCTCCAGTTTTTGTATAAATTTTACCTTTACGCGTGCCGTTGTAGTCGTGTTTCCTCATAGTTTAGATCAGATAGTTCGATCAGATCGTATTGGCATATTTATTAGTGAAGGAAGAGGAGAAGCAGAGGTACAGAATAAGATGTAGATAGAGATAAAAGAAGAGAGTTAGCTGAGAGAGTGTAGACAGAGAAGAAAGGAAAGGAACATTTATTTTATATATAAATACATCAATTGTATAAATATAATATAATATATATATACATATACATGTTTGTGTGTGCAAAACCTTGGGGTTATATAAGTGAATAAAAGAAGGCAAAATTTTATTTTGTACGTAGATTAATTGTTTATGTAATGTATACATATTTGTATGTGCAAAACTTTGAGATTGGAGGCGGATTATACCTCATCTAAGTGATAAGATCTCTTACACTCAATTATCTTTTTGTGTGAAAGTGGTTTTATCTTTTTGGGGTTGAGATTTTTATGGGCTTTGTTTGGAGGTGTGATGAAAAAACGCAAGAAAAAGAAAAGAAATATCTTTGGGGAAAGTGGAAAATTGGTGACTGCCGAGATAAAGCTTCTTTAAGATTTTCCTTTTCCTGAAAAAAACACACAAACAAGAGGAGTGTTACATAATTTACATGTTTCATTTATGACCACGGGTTGAAAGTTGGTTTCTATCTTCTTTTTATTTTGAATTCTGATTTATAATTATTAGGTTTTTCACATGTGAGTTAACAAAATTCTCTCCTATGAAGTACAAATGAATCTGATTGATGGGATAAATTAAAATCGGTGGTCGAGATCTTTTTATTTTTAATTACAACATCCTTTACAAACACATACAAGAATCAAAACACCGAAAAAGTAAAAAAAAATCTTAAATGTAGACCTTATTGATCTTACGATTTAGATGTATTTTTACTTCTCGATTTATTTTTACTTCTCATGAGAGATTTTTCTTCCTATATCATCCATTCTCTGTACAAGTAAGCTAATTATCAATATAATAACATTTTGTAATTTCGTTAATATGGAAGTTTAGATTTTTATTCTTTACTAATGCAAGTTTCGTCATTTATTATTTAACACGTAAAAAATGTATACTGGCAGGGAAATAACTTGTGTTATATTTTCAAATTCGGCCACATCTTTAAAAGTTTGTAAAAATTTGAGTTTGTAGCTGGTTGTCTCACAATAATTAGAGTAAAGAATATCAACTAAGCTACGCATAAGCATATTTTGTCATCTCTATTTAATGCATTTATGTCACTTAGGAAATACTTTGGATATATTCCCAAATTTACTGCAAATTTTAAATATATAATTTATCATGCTGTTTTTCGCTGCCTACTTGGCTACTTCCCACATATCAAAATGTTTACCTAATTCACTCAAGAAAATGTTTACCTAATTCACTCAAGAAAATGTTTACCTAAACTTTTACATAGTATTTTCAGATTAAGTTATTTAATTACATGAAAATTTGTATATTCATAATATCAAAGACATCGGTCAATGTGTAGGGTAAAAAAAAATTCCACGCAAGAATCTCTCCAACATTTTTTTAGTTTTTTATGTCATTTTGATACAGAGTATAAAATATATTTTCATCACATTTTTGTAATTTCACGTTTTT
>AYJT01074562.1:0-13940 GCA_001278415.1 Ocimum tenuiflorum
ACCAGCCATTTGAGAAGAGCCATTTTTTCCCTTCAGAAATTGTCAGTCTTTCTCCTCTGAAACTCTCTATATCGATGGATTATCGACTCTGTGAAATCTCTCTGCTCCGTTTCTGGTAAATGTTCGTAGCACGTAGCAGGGTTAAATCCGACACGATTCTAGGTCAAATTGTAGGGAACTGTAGGATAGCTTCGCGAAGTTCTAGAGCTTTCGTTCAAATAATCTATATTCTAATTATTACTATATTAAAATTTTGGCAAAAAAAAATCGACCAATTCATTTTAGACATTTTACGCATATTCAAATCAATTTGTATTTTATATTTTTCATACAAATGGATATATAATAAATAAATGACATATAAATTTATTAATTGAAAATATATATTTTTTCTATCAATCAGCTGAATATTTTTCCACACAGATTATGCATTTGTTTGGATACGAAGGCTATAAATATTTTATAGGAGAAAATTCAATTTGTTTTTTTAGTGTTCATACCATCAATCCAACCGAACCTATTAACATTAATATGGTATAGTAGGTATGGTTCGAAGAATTCTAAAACCATACTTATTGGTTCGACCAATACTTCTTCTTTCGAACCAGCTAAATCAGACCGCACTCATCCCTAAAGCCTAAATTCAAAAATTTTAAAAATAAAAAGTATACGGTGATAATTATAAATAAATTCTACTCTTACTACATTCTCCCATATTATTCTTATTTTGCCAAATTCCTAAAATGGGACACACAAAAGTAGCATAAAAATTAGGTATGGTTGTGTGGAAAAGACGCAAATAACCCCGGGCACCTGCTTTACCGGCTCATGCCATGCAGGAATGAGAGAAAAAATAGGAGAGAAAAGCTAGGTGCCAACACTCGCTAAAACAAGAAAGTGAGAAGAAAGAAGAAATCACACTCACTAAAACAAGAAGATTAACCGTAAAGAAGAGTGGGAGAGAGTGAGAAAAGAAGAAATCACATAACAGAAGAAGAAGATTAATGGGTTCGAATTAGAAACAAATAAAGTTGCAGGCGAAGGAAGGATCAATGGCGAAGATCAAACCAATCGATGAGTCTGAAATCGAAGGGTCCACATCAAAAGGGGGCCAGAATTTGAAGAGCTTTTCCGACGGCATCCTTCCGCCGCTCGGCGCCCACTCCGACCACCAACACAAGCTGCACCCCTTCATCGTTTCCCCCTTAGATCCTCGCTACAGGTGAATGCATTTTCATCATCTTATTTGCTCCTTAAATATTTCATTGTTGAATATTAGGAAATACTTAATTGAAAAGCTATTTTTGCATTCCTTTCTTTATGTACAATCGCGATTTGTAGTTAGTTCTCTTATATATTCTCTGTCATTCTTTCAATCTCTTTGAGACAGTGTCATTTGGCATTGATGCGTCTTGTGTTTTTGTGCTTTCTTGAATCATAAGTTGGATATGGTGCGTGGGTCGATGAGATTGTATAATTTATGTTTTTCGTATCCAACAATCTAATTAATCATAACTAGTTTCTTATCGAAGATGTTCTCATTGTTGCTCTTGCTAGTCATACAAAAGATGAAGATTTATCTAAGCTAAACCTTTTTTCTTTTTTCCTGATAAAATATTTTTCACCACCTCTGTCAATTATTCAAGTTGAATTTATACTCTAGTGTTTATTATTACCGAATCTTAAGATAATATGTTATTTTTCCTACTCTATAGACAACTTGATTTGCTAAACGAAAGTGATTTGATAATCATACATTTATATTTGTCTATAATTTGTTCCGCGACACTTCAAATTTTCAACTACTTCAAAATGTTCTCGAAAATGTCAGTAGCGGACAAATTTCATCTTGACAATCATGATGTTCCTACGTCGATTTCGTGGAAGCCTAGGTTATGTTTGGGATTTGACAAATTGAATGAAGCATGTTACTTTTGTTTGGTGATGTGTGTTTGCAGAGCATGGCAATCGTTTCTGGTAGTATTGGTGTTCTACACGGCATGGGTGTCGCCGTTCGAGTTCGGTTTCTTGATGGGACCGGAGGGGGCTCTGGCGATCACAGACAACGTCGTGAATGGGTTTTTCTTGATTGATATAGTGCTCTCATTCTTCGTTGCTTATCTTGATAAATCCACATATCTCATGATTGATGAGCCAAAGAGGATTGCTTTGAGGTATGCAAGAACTGGGCTGCTCTTCGATGTCATCTCCTCCATCCCTTATGAATGCATTCGAAAACTCTTGCCACCTCGTATTCATGGATATGGATACTTCTCCATGCTCCGCCTCTGGCGTATCAGAAGAGTCAGCGCAATGTTTGAGAGGTATACTTTGATGCTTGTTTATGGAGTAAATTGTAATTTTGGTCATGTATAACACTTATCGTTTCAATTTACTTTCTTGGAGGAAGGGTATAGAACTGAGAGCGAATTTATGGTAATTTCCATAGAATTTTTTAGACTGAAAGTGTAAAAATTGTGGATAGTGGGACCAACATGCAATATTGTCACTAAAGTGAACTATTGGAATTAAAATAAAATGTGATTTTGTCTCATATAACAAAAGATGCAATTCACTCGTCATTGGATGTAGGAAATGGATCCAAAATAGGAAGTAATCAATGTGAGAAATATAAATTAATCATCACGTATTGCAAGTGCATTATTACGCAAGAAGTTGTGAGTTATGCATCAAATAGGAATTCCTTAGTGTGAGGCCTGCAATCTGCGCGATAAACACGTTTATTGCATAAAAATGCACTAATTAATATAATGTATTATTACATTATATTAATATACTAAACAATACGTTATAATGAATAGCTGATTAATTTCTAGTCCTCACACGTTGATATGACCGCAGAATGGAGAAGGACACGAACTTCAACTACACCTTGGTTCGAACCATAAAGCTGGCATGCGTGAGTGTCTTAAGACATAGATTGCAAGAAAACTCAGACATGATAAACGACTGAAGCTTGTGAATGAATCTGCTGTGTAGGGCACACTTTTCTCGCTTCACGTAGCTGCATGCTCCTTCTATCTTCTTGCTGATAGGAATGCAAACCCTAAGGACACGTGGATGGCACTTACAGATGAAAATTTCCATCAACTCCCAGCATTGGACAAGTATATCATCTCCATTTACTGGGCCATAATCACCATGTCGACGGTGGGCTACGGCGACATTCATCCGGTCGACACCGATGAGATGGCGTTCGACGTCGTGTATATCTTCTACAACCTTGGCCTGCAATGCTACATCATAGGAAACCTCACCAACTTGATTGTTGTGGCCACCAACAGAACTAGAAAATATGTAAGTGTGTTTCTTAATTTGTTTGAATTCTGCCATCATTTGTGATTGTTTTGCTAACTTGTGGGTACTCTCCAGGCAAAATATATATAGTTGATGAACTTGATGTTATCAAAATTTCAAAAGACTACAACTCTCTTGTTTTTCGTCCAACTTGTGCATCTAACATATCAAATTAAAACTCTCTCCGTACTCTTTCATTTATGATAATTAAAAGACCATTTTGATGTATTCATGCCCACAGGCCGGGTTTAGTTTGGAACCGCCGGTTCCCAGTTTGAAAATGTGGAACCGAAACCGGCCCGTCTAAAATAAGGTTACCGTTCCAATTTGAACTAGAACCGGCAGTTTCGGTTTCACACGGTTTCAGTTCAAAATAATTGATTTTTTCAAGATTGGTTGGTTCTAGTTCATGGTTGAAAAAAAAGGAAACTGGAACCGACCCTTGTAAAATTGAACTCGGTTTTGATTTTTCTGGGCCAGTCCGGACGGTTTTGGTTTCATGTGGCCATCACTTTTTACGTGAAAAAACACAGATGAAAAATAAAAAAAAAAATTACTTATTTTCGACGCATATACAAATCTTTTAAATTAAATATATTTTTCTACAGAATTTAATGTAAATTGAGTTCAATAAATTTAATTGAAATATTATCAATCTTAAATTAGATCAGTAAACCCTAATTGAGACAAATAAATCCTAATTGGGGATATAACAAACCTTCAAAGTGAATATTTTATATATTTTCTTCATATTTTTCTATAAGGCATGGCGAATGAATGTTATATTAAAGTGAATGAAAAGAGACAGATTGTTTGCATAATTTAGATTTAATTTTTTTGTCATTGAAATTCCTCTGATACAAGTTATTTGGGGGCAGAGAGAAACAATAGATGCTGCATCGAGCTTCAGCAAAAGGAACCATCTTCCAAAGAATCTGAAGGATCAGATGATCGCCCACTTGAGTTTGAAGCACAGAATAGACTCTGAAGGAGTGCAGCAGCAGGAGACCATGGATTCTCTTCCCAAGGCCATTCGCACCAGCATCTCCCACTTTCTCTTCTACTCCCTCGTCGATAGGGTCTACTTGTTCCATGGCGTCTCTAATGATCTCCTCTTTCAGCTCGTAAGATAACCATGCATAACATTACATGCATTGTCTGTCTCACACAGACCACATCATCGTCAAACACAACTTGCAGGTGTCGGAGATGAAAGCTGAATATTTCCCACATGGAGAAGATATCATTTTGCATAACGAGGCTCCTACGGATATGTATATTCTCGTTAATGGGGCAGTAGTAAGACCTCTCTCTCTCTTGTACATATATCTTTTTTCTCTACTGTTACACAACTGTGCCGATCCCTTGTTGCATGTTAATTTTGTGTTACACATCTACATTTTAATTAATATTTTTTTTAATTTTTGATTATCTTATGATGATATTCTAAAACTAATGATATTATAGATGCATTTTCCTTATTTAAGTTATTTTTAGTTTCCTTATTAAAGTTATTTTCTTTGAATTATTTAGGTAATTTTCATTAGGATTTCATTGGGCCTCATTCTTGGGTTCTGATTTATTAGGGTTTCTTAAGATTCATTAGTATCTATAAATAGGTTTAGTCTCCAAGAGAAACGTATCGAGAATTGTAGTCTTGATTCGGGAAACGGCATGTAGCGCTTGGGATTCAAAGTATTGTAACTAGGTTACATAGTTGTAGTTTGTGTTTTCTTTTTATCATCAATAAAATTAGTCTTATTTCAATCATCCATCCTCTTTACTCTAACAAATTATATCTCTTAATTGAATCTAATAGAATCATATAATATGGATGTACAAAATTGAAATTGAAAAATAAAATATTAACTAAAATATATAAAAATTCGATGCGTAACACAGAATATGCTATTATTTCAAATAGTAATCCTGCATTGTTTCTTCTTGGTGTCAGGATCTTATATCACACATAAATGCAGTGGAACGGGTAAAAGGCCAATATTTTGAGCTTAATTTATTACCATAATAAGTTTGAAGAACGATCCTAAAACCCATTTAATACGATGAATTTAGGTCGTGCGGGAGTTGAAAACGGGCGATGTTTGTGGCGAAGTCGGTGTTCTCTGCTACAAGCCACAAGTTTTCACTGTCCGAACAAAGAGACTGAGCCAGCTGCTGCGCCTCAACCGCACCGCATTCATGAATATCCTCCAGACTAATGTCGGAGACGCCACGATCATCATGAACAATCTCCTCGAGGTAAACAAAAAGCAAGCATTTTTCTTTCCTTTCACATTGATAAAGCAATGATGGTTGTGAGAAATTGTGTGATGTGTAGCATCTGAAAGACAACAAAGACCCGGCGATGCGGGAAATCTTGAGGCACACGGAGGAAATGCTGGCTCACGGGAGGCTGGACATGCCTCTGACTCTGTGCTTCGCTGCAGACAGAGGCGACGAGCTTTTGCTGAGCCAGTTGCTCGGACGAGGCATGGATCCCAATGAGTTGGACAACAATGGCCGCACTGCTTTGGTAATAATCACCATTATTCTGCATTTATTACGGATTTGGATTCTCTTTCTCGTGCGTTATGTTACACGAAACTCGTGCTTGCAGTGATGATTTTTTAGGTGTACTATGAAAATGACACGCGTAAAGTTTTGTGGGTGATTTTGTCGTGAATGCAGCACCTTGCAGCGTCGAGGGGATTTTTGAAATGTGTTGCTCTTCTCCTGGATTATGGGGCGGATCCCAACAGAAAAGGTAATCAAACCCTGTGCTCAATCCAATTATGCAACATTAATCATGTTTTGTTTTTTAAATACAATAACGAGATATTATATAGTCCTATTAGATGGATCATTTCATGACACGAATTGTCCATATTGAGAATTTATAAAATTATAAAAAGGGTGATATAACCAAAATTAATTAAATGTGAAACAATCATAATTGTCTCTTTTTAATCCATATTCATTGAAATAAATATGAGCATGATAAATCTTTAATTTACAAAGAAAATGAAAAGAGTTTTAGTTAATATATATTTTCTTGAATAATTTTAGTAAAACACAAGAAAGTTGTGACCATTTAATTATAACTAATTTAATTTTATTGTCCTTCCAACATCATCTATTTTATACCCGTTAAAATTTATGTTAGATCACCTAAATGATTTAAACAGATTTAAATAATTCACTCTCATAATCCAAATTTAAATAAATAGAATGGGATTGGATCAAATAAATAGATTGATCCGTCTAAATCAGGAAACCTTCTCCTTCGTTAAACATTCTACTACAAGGTTTTGCTTGCAACAAAATTTGGTGCAGATTCCGAAGGAATCGTTCCATTATGGGACGCAATACTCGGAAAGAAGGAGGCCGTAATAAAGGTTCTAACCGAAAACGGGGCAACATTATCTTCTGGAGACGGGGGCCAGTTTTCATGCTACGCAGCGGAGCAGAACAACGCAGATCTTCTTCAAGAAATCATCAAATACGGCGGCGACGTAACCCTGCCCAGCCATGGAACCACGGCTCTGCACAAAGCCGTGGCTCAAGACAACGTCGAGATCTGCAAGCTGTTGATGGAGCAGGGAGCTGATTCCGAGAAGCCCGACGACGATGGGTGGACGCCTCAAAACTTGGCTGATCATCAGAGGAGAGAAGAGATCAAAGCTTTGCTCGGAACGAAGATGGAGAAGAAAGAGGAGAGGAGACGGGAAGGAGGCAAGATTGCTTCTGCGACGAGGGTGAGGCAGTTGAGCATGAGCAGGAGCTCGCTCGCGGGGATCGTCGCGGCTTGCCAGAGACAAAAGAATGAATGTGAGTTTTAACTTGACTTGCTTTAAAACATATCCAAAAGTAAAATTTTATTACAAAACTAAGCGCGTTTTTAAATAAATGCGTAAATGTGGGATCAGTTTTCTGGTGACGGGAATATGATGTGGCATGTTGGGATCACATGTCAACACGGAGAGTAAAGACCACACCTATTAGCATCATCACTCTTCTTATGTCATGACATAATAGCTCTATCGTCATAAAATTAATCCTAGTTTGTAGCATTTCTTATCGTATGTTTGATAATGCCCTTAGGTTGTAAATATTGCACCTTTGCCCTACAAAAATTTATGCCCGAACTCAAACTCAAAATGCAATTTAACTCCAACTTATATATTCAAACTTAAACTAAAAAATATATTATCAATATATTTATTTTTACACTACTTTTTATATTTTTAATTACTAATATATTTATCAAATTTGCAAGTTAGATCTTAAATTGCAGAATAAATTATTACTGGATAGCTTAATATGTATCATATCATTTTTTCTTTCCCAGTATAATTTAAGTGATTTCATGTTTTTTTTTTTTTGAAGTTAGGATTTCATGTTATTTTAAGCCAGCTTTCTAATGTTTTTTTCCCTAGCTATAGTCTCAATAATTATTTTTATATGCATTTATAAAAACTAAAACTAACTTTATGACCATATACATCTTATAAAAGAAAAACTAAATATATAAAAAGCATAACTTAATATCAAATCAAAACCAAAAGACAAATAATTTGTGAAATATGATGGACCATTTTATACTTTGAAAAGAAAAATGCTATCATAAACCAAAAAATAAAATACAATTTATTTTTGCGTTTGAGTAATATTATAGGGTTGGAGATGCTCTAACATCGTGAAAATATGCAGTTGAGGGAATTTCGAGCTGCAGTAGAGTGACTCTGAGTTGTCCGGCAAAGGGTGACATCGCCGGAAAGCTGGTGCTTTTGCCGGGATCCATAGCGGAGCTGATTGAATTAGGGTTCCAAAAGTTCGGTTTTAGGGCAGCAAAAATTATGACAAAAGATGGTCATTTGATAGAAGATTTGGCTGTTGTAAGAGATGGTCAGCATCTTGTCTTGGCTGGGGAAGGTGAAGCTGTGTCAACCTTCTCTTTAATTTAGTTGGAAATATTTTAATTTGTAATATAATGTATTGGAGTGGTTCATCATTCTTTGTGCTTTTTTTATATGGTTGAGGAGGGCTCTCAATATTGATGGATCATATTATATATTCTTATAGCCTTAATTTGGCAAATCCTACACTTTGTATAAATTTGAGTTTGCCACTTCTATTGCAAATAAATCTCTACTACTTTACCCCTAAAATTTGAGTTTGGATGGTAAGCCTTGAAATCATGAGAGGTTTCTGTATGAAAACTAGAGGAGATCTCCTGTTAGATCGTCTAAATTATTTAGGCGGGTTTGAGCTTAGAATCTAAAGAGGATATGGATTTAGATTTAGAATCCAAAACGAGTATGGATTTGGACGGATGAAAATGAACTATTTAGAGCTATTTAAACTGTGTAGACAGTCTAATGCAAGTTTTTGTCTTTAACACAATTTATTTGGATATTTAGGCGATTGAAATTGAAATGACAGTCCGGTTAAAATTAAGCATTTCACTAGTATTAAAAAGACATTATGCATGAACCGAAAAAACATTACTTTTTCTGGCTGCAAAAAATAAAAAATAAAAATGGCCACGTGTGTTGAACCCTATGTTGTTCATGATACTACTAACTTGTAATCATATTTTTCTAAAAAAAAATTGTAATCATATTACAAAATTAATAATTTTATGTTGATCGTATAACAAAAGTAAGAACACGAGAATTTCTGCAAATAATTTTCTTGTTATATCATTACATAATGAATTGATCTAAGAAAGAATAAAATCGATCCATACGATACAACCGAATTTGGACCCAAAAAAATCACAAGATTAAATAGCGTGCATCTAAAAGACTTGCTGCATCTGCACCACCATTTCATCCAACGGCCATCGTCTTCCCCAGTTTCCCTCCCTTCAAAAATGTTCCGTTTTCCATGCCGATTCAAAATGGAAGAAATAATGAATGGCTTCTGCACCTCAAGAAGATATCCTCCACATTTTACTCTACTTCTCACTTCTCTGCAGATCACATATCCCTTGCTTCGACGGAGGAGTCGTTGCACGCCTTCATTACGCTCTGCCCGAACCTTCTTGTGCAGCCTGCAAGAACACGATCCTTTGGTAATCAGCTTCATCATTCTGCACAAGCAATCGACTAAAAAGACTGTCGTAAGGACGAGTAACAAACCTGAAGCTGCCTGTCGTTGAAGCTCACCGACCGGTGCTTCAGTTCACCACGTCGTGTAGTCATCTCGTCCAATATTTCGGCCGAGGATACATCCGGCGAACTTCCATCAGTATCGGTATCGGGCAAATCCCTCTCCTGCATTCCACAAAACTATGAACAATCAGAGCTCGACGATTAATGGCGTAAGATTCATCAAGAGGGGAAGATTTGCAGTTTTGCATATACCCTTATTGATAGACTCCGGCTCCTGAAAGAACGGCCAATGATTTCTTCATACTCAGCTGCGTCGAGCTCCTGAAGATGGATCGGATGAAACATCTTAGGAAGGATGTGCTCTCGTATGCTTATGAGGAGGAAGAAAGGCAGTGGAAACAATATTCCAGCGATCGGAATCCAGGTAATTCCGAAGCAGACCAGAAGATATGCTAGCTGGAATAATGTGAACATGAAGATGTATTTGAACGGGACTGACTCCACGTACGAAGCATGGAACCCTTCGATGACTCTGCGAAACCGAACAAGATTTTGATTTACAGGGTGTAATCATGTGAGAAATGGATCAAGAACAATGATAGGAATTAAGCATTACTTGAAACGACGGCCTGGTGGAACGAAGAGTAGAAGAATCCTCTCCCAGAACTGATTTCCAGGTAGGCTATCGATGGCCATGTAGGCGAAATATCCCCACAAAACCGAGGTTGGAATCATTCTGATCACGGGCGTGGCGCATATAGCGATTCCTACTAGTATGGATTGTAGCAAGTTGGTGACTCTTTGCTCGTTTACTCGGACAGGCAAGTAGAGGTCGATACACTTTTCAGGGTCGAACGTGCTGTCTGAATCTGTATCATCGTGGTTCATGACAGCTTCCTTCAAATTTGCCAGGTCTTTGTCGGCAGCTTGCTGCAGGGAAATAAAGTTAGATTCAATACTAAACGGTTGTATTATTGAGAATGACGGAGACGAGCACATACTGAAGGAGCCCCCTCCATCTCAATAAAGACTGCATGCATTCGTCCGTAAATTTCAGAGTTGCTCGCTTGTAATTTCATGCCCTCCTTTGCGGACTTCACCATTTTCTTCCGTATCAACTGCAGATCAAGACTTGATTATTATGCACTGATCTAATTTAAGATGTGAATAGTTTGTGAGGATTTTGGAAAGATCGTACCTGTTTCTTTAGGACTGCAAGACTACGAGTGTGCATAGGGGACTGCGGAAGAACACCATTCGAGGGAGGAAGTCCAAGTAATCCACAAACCAAAGTCTGCAAAAAACGGAAACATAAAACTCTTACTTAATACCTTACACGTAGTAACACGAGATTTAGTCGATGATAGTAACTTACCATCACTCCCAGAAGCAGAATATCGTAATGGTAAGCGGATGGCTTTTTCAGGTTGAATTCCTTTTGTTGTGCCAACTGTGAAGCCACACTATGATCGAAAAAGTATAGTCCCGCGATCATGAAAGCCGGTATTATTGCAGCAAAAACGTAAGTTACAGGCACCTTTCCCATGTCCTGAAATTACAGTAGATAAAACATTAAGTCTCTACTAAACAAGTTTCAAGAAAATCATATCAGACAACATATTATGCTATTAGTTATAGAGATTTGATTACATTAATCACTGTCCAATGATGCAATGATTCGGAATCCCAAGGATCAGGGCAGTAAAGCCTCCTCGGAACTCCTGAAGGAATGTTGCTCGGTATGCTATACGACAATGCAGTCCATACTATGACCGCTAGTGGAACCCCATAGTCGGCAATGAAACTCCTAAGCTTGCCTGTCCAAATAGACCAGAGGATATGAATTTTGCATTATCTAGTTACCGATAGAACACGATTGAGCTAATATTTTGACAGACTCATCATACCTGAACCATAACGCCAGGACCTAGCTTGTGTGCTCTTCAAGGCAGTGATAAGAACACCAAAAGAGAATATAACTGATAGTAATCCATTAGTGTAAAGCCAGTGGAACTGGAATTTCTCTTCAGATGCATTTTCACCCTTCGGAATGTGGAATTCACTCACCACACCCTGTTATTCAAGCAACAGAAGTTAAGAACATGATGATCCAAGCATTTCGAGACGGGCTAGTAAATGGTATAAGGGAGAAAATGTAAGTACCTTGATGGCTTCTTGAAGGAAAAGAACAGTGATTAACATGCCGAAAAGTTCCCCTGCTACTCTAGTAAATCGAGAGATGATGGTGCAAGCATTTAATATAGCAAGCAGAAACAACATCAAGGCAGTCCAGACACAAACCCTGAAAAGAAAATAAAAGGTGATAGTTACAGAGCAGGCTATGAGGAAAGAATAAAACCGAACGAAAAATATGAAGGCTAGTTGTATATACCACGCGGCCCAGGCTAGATACAGTTCCGTTCCAACAGATTTTTTAGCAAAACTGTAAAGGTAGGAATACATAATGATCGTTGGTTCTGCAACACCTAAGATCAATAACGGTTGGCCCCCAAAAATCGAATGAATGAATCCACACATAGCTGTAGAAGCAAGAGTCTCGGGGGTGCTCAAGCTTCCATCTGTTATGAAAGCAAATGATTTTTGTTAATGGTGCTCAACGAGTTCATCGATCGGTAGTAGTACAACATGAAACCTGACCTGTTTCTCGACTTAATTGCTCACCAAAGGCGATTACAGGGAGCGCAGAAGCGAAGAAAATGTATGCTGTTGGAGCAAGAATCCTGCAAATAATAGAGATCAAATCAGCTGTTAGATGAAATAAAATTTCCCGCTATATTATTCCACAAATCACTGAATGAAAAGGCAAAAAGGGCAGACCTTGCACCCGAACCCCATGAATCAAGCCAGTCATTCTTATAGCAGGCCAATCTTCCTTTAACATCATTGTTGACTCCCTTAAATGGAGTCTTTAGGCTATCCATTGTGTTTACTATAATCAAGAAAAGCATAAAGGTCAAACAACAGTTCCAAATGTACGAAGGCAATACAATCACCTTCGCTGCAACGAAAATAGCACTCAACTACAAGGAAGAAGAAAACAGAGACCACATAACCACAAAAGGAGAGAACAGCGTTTGGACATAAATACCAGTAGTTCACACCAAATTTTCCGTTCCAGAATTCAAATAAACAATTCGATCTCAAAACCGATCTTATTCATTCTGAATAACAAGAAATATTCCATTCCAGAATTCAAACAAACAATTTGATCTCAAAACCGATCTTATTCATTCTGAATAACAAGAAATATTCCATTCCAGAATTCAAACAAACAATTTACACTTCCTTAAAGACATATATGCCCTCAAAAACTGATCATTTCCATTCCCATTTGCAGCAAATCTCCATTCCAGAATTCAAACAAAACAATTTATACTGCTTCAGGTACATATATGATCTCAAAAACTGATCCTTTTCATTCCCATTAGCAGCAAATTTCAATTCCAGAACTTAAACAGACAATTTCCACAGCTTTAGGTACATATATGATCTCAAAAACTGATCTTTCCCATTCCTATTTTCAACAATATTCATGAGACAATTCATAAAAATGAACAACTCGTCTCCTCAGATGAACAGATCGTTGGGAACTTCTTTTCAATAAACTAATATAATATTTCAATTTGCCAGCTCCAACTCCTGCTAATGCACGTGACGAACTACACATAGAAAGCCATCACATTCATCATATTCTTCTGTGTATGTGTGTGTAACGTGGTATGCGAATCAAGAACAAGTAAAAAACAGTTGAAAACAATTTAGGCCGCTCCCAGAAAACATCCACTGTCCATACCACCAAGACCGAAAAAACCAACCCATAAAAAATAAAAACCAAAAAACGGGACGAAATCTTCAAAATGCAACACAATCATAACCGCGAAAACGCATCAATGGCAACAAACAGACCTAATCTGGAAACCAAGCTGATCTGATTCGAACAAAACGGCAATGCGGGCTGTTGTTATTCTTAAACCTTAGCCAGAATAATCGAGCAAACGATTAAAATATGTTGTAGATAAACAAAACGGTCATTTGCGAAACTCCAAAAAAAATTTAAAAAAAAAAAGGTCGCTTCTTCTCCGGCAGGCGAAAAGCCTGCCAATGGAGAAGAAGGAGTGCTGTTTGGGAAAGAAAAAAATGAGGAATACAAAAAAACAAACTACCCACCTCAATCTGTCTTATTGTAAGAGATTGTTGCTGTTAAGTCTTCCTATTTTCACTCTTGTTCACGAGAATGTAGTGAGAGAGAGAGAGAGCAGCGAATGTTTCTCGTGTTGAGTTCGAATTATAAACAAACATCGGACAAAGCGAGCGACGGGCGGGGCCCACTGTATCTGATGAATTACCAAAATCTCTGCTGTCAATTTACTCGGTCAATATTTTTATTCTATTTTTTCTCTTAAATTACCGAAATACCCCTATTTTTGTTCTATTTCTTGGGGCATACCCCTAATTTCTCACGCAAACCTTATCCTTTTCTTTTTT
>AYJT01074565.1:0-12550 GCA_001278415.1 Ocimum tenuiflorum
ATTATATATCTTCTTTCGGTCCATCTATGATTAATTACATTTTTCTTATTATTTCTTTCGAGGTTTATATAAACTTTAAATCTCTATCATATGAGCTTGAATTGAATATATCGTATACCTTAATCTGATCATTATTTTTACCTGTATGTCAGGCTTTGAACTCGGACGGGACACATTCTCTATAGAAGAAGCACATGTATATTCGAAAATTATAAAGTTCGGATTATTTAACGCCATTTCATTTCATCATTTATGTTGAAAATGAAATAATGTGGTTAGTTTTCTCTCGCCTTTATGTTTTTTAAAAATCTTTGATTTTAATTTTAAGATGGCTATGAATTTTCATAGTGTGGACATATTCAAAATTACCAGTGTTCTTATCTAGTACGTAACTAGCTATATAAATGAGCCTTCTAGGTGATCTCACTTTTTACTAAACTAAAAATTTTAAAATTTGTCTCGTATTTAATATTGAAAGGGAAAATATTGATGATATTTATACAACTTTTTTGAACCATGAATAATTATATAGCTAAGTTGGTGTTAGTTTATTTATATTTGCGAAGCGTTCAAGTTAATGTATTGAAAATATTGATTTTCGTACGCCGTGTTTAAATCATAAAAATTTAATTTACAAATGAAGCAATTGGAACTTATTAACTAATTGTATAATTCATTATCTTACGTGCAAAATTTTTTTTACATTCCGAGAGTAATGTGATAGTTGACATAAAATGAGGCTCATGTGATTAGTTAGAGTAATTGGTTACTATTAAAATATATTCATAATCATTTTTTAACAGTCAGTAATTAATAAAATTGAATATTTTATTATGTCACTTAATTGGGTACATTTAAACCTTCTGTAAGAATTTAAAAAGAGTACTAAAAACTAGGAAAAATCCAAAGTGTAATTCAGAAATAGAAATCCAAACCTGGAAATTTACAAGATATTCAATGATGCATGCTTGAAGCATTGATCGTCTATCATCTCGGGGTGCAACGATAAATACATTTCTCATGATCGTAAAGGTTATGAGTTCGAGTTTATGTGGGGACATCCACGTAGGTTTATTAAATATTATATTTAAGTTTAAAAAAGAAAAAGAATGCTCCCATTGATACGTTTCCAAAAAATCCAACTTTTTATTTAGCAATTAAAATAGCTCAATATATATTGATGAATCCGGCGTCAAACGTGGATGATTAGAAGGAATTCCACGCACCGTACGACATTCCATCAAGTATAGTTAATTGGAGTTTATGGAAATAATTTTGTTAAAATTCAATGATTACAGCAATCAACGAATTTGCATAACTTTTTTGTTTTATTAATTATTAATTTTCTTTGACCAATATCCACCAATAATTAGTTAGCCTATAACCACAACAACCGTGCCAATCAGATATCGCAAAATGAGTAGGGACACTATCAATTATAGATTTTAAGGAGGTGTGCAGTGGTAATCACATTTCCTTTAACCTTGAAAGCCATAAATTCAAATTTATATAGAGACATTCGCGTGGATTTATTTGATATTGTACTTAAGTTAAAAAAAAAAATATTCCTTTTTCTTTCTCGCTTCAAAGGAAGATCGTATATTATCATGCAATGTATAATTAATTGTTTTTTCATTGTCAAAGTCTTCACCCTGCATGCCCACTTTCTCACCATACCATGTGATGATTTACGAGTTATAACATCAAATTTGGCATCCAACTTATGCTGAAATGTAGGAGACTAGGGAGATAGAAGACCACTATCGAACTTTGGAAAATTCTATGTCATACAATTTGATATTATATGTGAAAGAGAAGTCAACATTTAGAAGTGATTCATTTTTTCAACTAGGGAGCAACGTCCGAGTTGGATTCCCTACCAAGGGCATCCACAAGAAAATTCTACCACACCTAAGTGGGCACTGCCCACCCCTTTCACATGGAGGTGAGACCTATATGTTATGGGTCCCCCAATGTGAGAGGAATGGGTGGTGCCTACACACCTGTCATAGAATTTCCCTCTACACTATAATACCCATTTTTGTTACGTCCACGTGCGCGCCACATCAACAACTAACTCCATTTCAAAATTTTTAACTTTTCTTCTACTCTTTCACTACCTCACTTTTAACTATTACATATCTCGCATGTCATAACTGCTAATTAATATATATATATATATAATAAATGTATATATAATTTTTTTTATTTTTTGACATTTTCTCTCCTGCTACATAAATAAGTACTAAAATAAGACACCTATAGTGAGTACCAAAGTAGTCAAATTCAAATTGACATCTTAAAAAAATAAGCAAAATTCAAATTAGCTTCCTCTATTAAGTAGCCAAATTCAAATTGACTTCCTTCACTTAGCAGCAAAATTACAATAGACTCCTTCAATCTTGTAGATTGTTGTCTATATAAAGGACCATTCCCCCTCATTTGTATCCATCCCACGAGTCGCCCAATCCAACTTCCAACATTCCAAAGTGTAGGGGTATGTGAGGATGTTGTGAGAAAAATTAGTCAGTTCGATTACAAAGATAGAAAATATTGGATGTTCTTCCTTTATAATTGAAAATTTGTGATTCCTATTATTTTTTCAAAAAATTCTTCTATCGTTGACCATGGTTTTTACTCTAATTATTAGTTGCAACTCTACTCTATCTGCTCCGATTTTCATAACACTATCTATCTCACTCACGAATGAGGTGAGTGCTATATAACTTATTTGTAACTAGATAAGTAGTAACAAATTGAGCACCTAATTTTTTTTCTCAAATTAAGCTTAATACCAATTGTACGATTGTATTTAATTATGAGATGAATATTGTTTAGGAATTTAAGATGAAACATCATTCTAGCTAATTTTTTTTTGTCAAAATGCAGATGAATTATTATGTACACACCCGCTTCACGTGCCTCATTCCGTGCGGCTGGCCAATGTTTTATAAATCGATTCAAACAATGTTGAAGAGTTTTAGGGTTTTCTATTTTTCCAATTTTAGGATTCATTTTTAATTTATTCTTGAACTCAAACTCGATAAAACTTGTGAGCTTAGCGAGTTGAATGCTCTAAAATTCGATTTTGAACTTGAGACCTACTTGAATAGCTCAAACTCAAGTTTGATATTCACCAAGTCAATTTTAATTTTTTTTAATCAATTCACGAGCTAGCTTGACTCATTTACACAAATAACCAAAATGCCTCCCTTTATTTGATTCTTAAGAAATAATCCATTACTTAAAACTAACATCATAACATCAACTATACATAAAGATGACAGGAGAATTCAAGGCAGTCGTATGAGTCAAAACTTATAAGATTTTTTGATAATTTTTGGATCCAAATCTTATATGATGACTGTTGGGGATAAAATTAATTTAGATATTTTACAAGCGGCCCAGATCCAAGACGCCCTTAGGCCCATCACAAGGCTCAATAAATTTGCACAAGTTCAGGTCCGACACCGAAGGATCGAGGTGTGAACTTCAATCCCTATCGAACCTCGAGGTCCATCACCAGAGAGGTCGAGCCTCAAGGTCCCTCTGACAGGGGAGGATCGACTCCACACACCTACTACTACGATCATCCCGAGATCATGGGGGCAGCACACGACCCGCATGACCACTACCCACGTTTATAGCATAATAACTGTTACCCCCTGTATAAATAGGACCCTTGTGTACAATGTAAAGAAGATCAATTTTTTGCTAATAATACTTCATTTTTAGCATTACAGTTACCAGCACATTCAATCTATTTCTAAACTTTTACTTCGCGGTTATCTATGGGAAGTTCTTTCTTTATTACGAAAAATCGAACCTCAACAATGACATTATTATATTTTTTAAGGTTAATTTGTTTATGCTTTTTCCGAAAAAGTACTTAAAAAAAATTATGAAATTTTGTTTGGTTGGATATTTTTTTTTCCTTGAGGAGAGTGAAAAAATAAGAAGGAATTTTGAATATTTTTCTGGAAGGAATTTCTCTTTTTTAAGTAAACTCTTTTTTTCTAAAAAAAAGGGGTAAACAAACATACCCCTAAATCCTATCACCAAAAAATAATTATAAAAAATAAGTCTGAACTGATTTCTTGTTGGGCCTCACATTAAAAGAACCCAACCCACTATGAAATATCCGACCCATTACCGGACCCGACCTGATCCGCGAATATGGGTATTGTTACAAGACCCGGGCCCAAAAAATTTAAAATTATATATAATAATCTGCGGCACCCAATCCAAACGGTTCTATTGTAGAGGGAGAAATTGTTGAGTCGCGATAATCTTGTGTGGAGAGAGAAACGCCGGATTTTCCTTCGCAATCGTGCGTGATTTTCAGATCTGTGTGAAGAAGTAGATAATGTCGGGGAAAGGTGCGAAGGGATTGCTGACGGGGAAGACTCCGGCATCCAAGGACAAAGATAAGGACAAGAAGAAACCTATCTCTCGCTCTTCTCGAGCTGGACTTCAGGTTGTCGCCTTCTGTTTTTCGAATTCAATTTAGCGAATTTTTCCTTCTATTTTTCATGTTGTTTTGGTTTGAATCGTTTTACTTGTATGTGTGGTATTTTAATCCTTTTTTTGGTTAATTAATTTTAAGTTGTGTTTTCCATGTTTTTTCGTGTTGGTCATTAAGACGCGGTGGCTCTCTGTCATAGATTTGCGTAAGTGTTGATGCATTGTGGAAGGTGTGGGAAAAAATGCTTTTTCTCGTGTTTACTATGCAGCTTGTCTGAGAAATAGTATCCTTAGATAGGCTTCCGTCTCGATTTAGTCTTTGGGCAGACTGGTGTTTGTGAATTTGGAATTGTAGATGAACAGGATGAAGTCTAGTGGATCATATTTCCTGTTTAATTTGGTTGGTCCTCTCGTCAATTATTAATGGAAGTAGGATGTGGAATAGTTGTTCTAGAATTAAAATTCCATGATAAAGTATGAATGCTGAGCAGAAAACTATGGATGCGATTTTCGGAACTTGATTGACTGCTTTGCTATGCAGCAATTGGGAATGCAGGCTAGGTTTAACTGGTATTTATTGAACCCGGAATGAAGTTTGTTGATATAACTTAGCATGAGAACTGATTACTGCTAGAGCCAGTGTACGAGTGATTGAACAAACTACTGGTCTAGAGAGGGTGACTTCTTAATTTCTTATACAAGCAGGAAGGTTGAGTTCAGCAAGTTCTATCTGCTGAAAGCAGGTGGTCTCGATTTCATTTTCGTATGCCTCGGGAAATTGTGAGCTGATGCTGTGAGAGATGAGATTATGTAAATTTTTTTTTGATTGAACTAAATGAACTTTGTGTGGCATCAAGATCATTGCTTGATTGTTGGGATATATATGTTCACTACACTTGTTTGACCTGCTCACCTGCATTAAGCTCCATTCATGAGTTCTATGATTCAACCAGTGCTAGTTTAACTTTGTTACGTCAATGCGAAACCTTTTATTAGAACAAAAAATCTAGACTTCGTGCGCATGCTTATTTTCTACTTCAAGTGATTTGCCTTATGCGTGAGAGAATTTAAATGATAATGAATATAGAACAAATGCTTACTGTGATTTGTGGTAACCATGAAGGTTGCGCTCTACATCCCATGACATTATATGGATCTTGCTTCTCTCAAAAGCACATAATCTAAGTACCTGGGTACTCGTTTACTTGAATTGATTGCAAATCAATGATTTCTGTCTTGCATGATAACCATATCTCTTATTACAACTTTTTACTTGATTTCATCAAACTGTTTAAGAACTAGGGGCCTTTTTATTACCTTGTTTTAGATTCTTTGCAGCATTTCATGCAACTTTTTCCCGGCACAATCTCCTTTCTGAGAAATGAATTACATCATCTTCTTATTTTTCGAAACCCATCATCTATATTTCTTGCAGTTCCCCGTTGGTCGTATCCACAGGCTTCTGAAGGAGCGAGCTACTGCTCATGGAAGAGTAGGTGCCACTGCCGCTGTCTATTCTGCAGCCATTTTAGAGTACCTAACTGCTGAAGTCTTGGAGTTGGCTGGAAATGCTAGCAAAGATTTGAAAGTGAAACGTATCACGCCACGACATCTGCAGCTGGCTATACGCGGTGACGAAGAACTCGATACCCTCATAAAAGGAACCATTGCTGGTGGAGGTGTGATCCCACACATACACAAGTCGCTCATCAACAAGTCTTCCAAGGAATAAGATGTCAATTATAGCTGAAGCACTGGGGTTTAAGGTTCTAGGATTAGGTTGTCCACATTTTTGGATGTTCTATTTGTGGCATGTTGTGAAGCTAAAACAGTTGGTTGGATTCTGTTGCACTTCATTACAAATTGTATTCCCTCAAAAGCTCTTGCAACATGGATTTAGTGTTTAATTTATATATGTAGTGTGTCACATTTGTTTTGAATTCTTATATTGACCAAATCTGCACGAATGATGTCACTAGATATTGCAAGTAAGTAGTTTGAGAATTGAAGGAAACAATCAACAACCCATGACAAAAGTAAGTAGATGCAATAAGCATTTTCAGAAAGATCACTCGTATTGAAATAAAGTGATAAATAATCAAGAATTGCCTCAAAAGAGGCCAAAATGAGAACCCTAAGCATAATGTTAAGGTGGCTCAATGGTCACAATACAAATCTCCTACATCTCCAAGAATGCCAAAAACTTGCAAGCCCAGATCTATCTAAGTACAAATTAGACTCCCAATTCTCATCACCTAAGATTAGAACAACATATCCCTCACAATAGGCATAGGCATGAAAGACATAGAAAGCAGAAAACAACGTAATCTGCAAATCTGCATACAAATAAGAATTAAATCAAGCCTAATCATATTGCTGCAACCTTAGGAACCTCCACTGGAAACCGGTGAATCTCATCGATCCACGGGCTCTTCTCCTTAGCCGGGTTTATAGTTCTGAGAGCTTTCCAGACAGCACTGTTACATTTGAAACCAGATCCAAAAGCAATCTGCCATGTCCTGTCTCCCCTCTTGATCCTTCCTTTGGCTTCTGAATATGCCAATTCATACCACAGAGAGCTGCTCGAAGTGTTCCCAAATCGGTACAGAGTCATCCTCGAAGGCTCCATGTGCCATTCGGACAGCTGAAGATTCTTCTCCAGTTCATCGAGCACTGCCCTTCCACCGGCATGAATGCAGAAATGCTCGAAAGCCAGCTTGAAATCCGGAATGTATGGCTTCAGCTTCATCTTCAGCAGCTTCTTCCCCACCAGCGTAGCGAAGAAAAGCAACTGTTCGGACATTGGCAGTACGAGAGGGCCCAACGTTGTGATGTTGGTTTTTAAGGCATCACCAGCCACAGCCATCAAATCTTTCGACAAAGAAACACCCACTTTCCCGGTGGGATCCTCCATCTGAGTGACACATGAGAAACACTTACCGTCTGAACCTTTGTGTGTTCTAACAGTATGGACTAATCTATACTTGGCTCTCCAGTAATCAGATCTTTTATTCGACAACAAAATGGCAGCACCTCCCATACGGAAAAGGCAGTTAGAAACGAGCATCGATCTCTCATTCCCAAAATACCAATTGAGAGTAATATTCTCCATGCTGATAACCAGAGCATAAGTGTTGGGGTGCACCTGCAGAAGATCTTTAGCAAGATCTATCGATATCAAACCCGCACTACAACCCATCCCACCAAGATTGTAGCTAATGATGTTCCCTCTAAGCTTGTAATGGTTAATAACCATTGCAGACAAAGAAGGAGTTGGATTAAAAAGACTGCAATTCACAATCAAAATCCCTATATCCTTCGGCTTCAAAGATGTCTTCGCGAGCAACTCATCAATCGCGCCAAACATCACCATCTCGGCTTCTTTCCTCGCCTCTGCCATACAAGGGTTCGGCGGGACCCTCAGTACTGCCTCGGGGAGATAAGTATCCTCTCCAAGGCCCGACCTCTCAAGAATCTTCCTTTGGAACTCAAGATTCTGATCCGTGAAAGAACCGGTCAAACCAGATCTCTCCATGAAGATCTGCCTAGTGCATTTTCGATCATCGTCGGGCTTATAACACGCGAAGTTGACAAGGTAAACTGGGCGGGGGCGTGTGAGGAAATACACTGTGGTCAAGAAGACTAAGAGGGTGGAGCAAGCAATCACAGATATAAGATTGAATCTGAGGTGGTCCCAAAGAACGTAGAAATCTTGGAGAGAAAACGTGGACAATTGTGCAGCAACAATCACCAACAAAGGAGACAAGAATAGATACATCCCATGAGTTATGAGGTAATGATATCCGAGCTTCACATACTTCAGTTTTACAGATTGTTTGAAATCAGGGAGCTTATATGAAGAAGAAGAAGAAGAAGAAGGCGGATTCAAGGGTTTCGAGTCACTCATTTTTTTCCACTGTTTAATCTTCAACTCTCTGTCAGACAGATCAGCAAAACCAAACATTACAAATCATATAAACAACACAAAAACTACATCACAATTCATACAGTTTTTTTTTTTAACCAAAGTTTTGATTATGAGAATCTGGATCTAAACAGTCCTATCAGAACAGATTATCCAAACAATTGATCAAAATCGAAATCCCTCGAAAGATTTCACCTTTCTCCACTCTCTCTACAAACAAAATCGCAATGCAGCTAAAAACTCAGAAAACAGATACTAAATCAAGAACCCACCATCACGAAATGAACAAACACATGAACTGACGCGAAAGATTCCCATTTTGACATCAGAAATTCGGGCTTACCATCAACAATCATGCAAAATCGATTGAAACGGGAGTGAAAAACAGAAAAAAAATCAGTTATCGCAATAAAAGCCTGAAAAAAAGGATATCACAGAAAAGCAAACCTTTTTCTGCTTCAAATTTCTTTGGAGAAACAGATTGTAGAGAGGGAAATTGTTTTGGACAGAAATGAGGAGTGGGGGTCAAATAATAAACTCAGCAAAAGCTGCGTGTGGCGACAACATGTGTGTTTGAATGCATGTTGTGCAATATGTATGCAGTGAGTTGTATGTATTGTATGTATCGTATCTACAATTCCTTCTAGGAAAATAGATACCTATTTTTTTAGGGTAGAAATATAAATATCTATTGCATCTTCACAATAATTTTACTTTCACTTTTTAACTCCATCTCCTACCATGGTTTATTATTTTATGAGGGTTGAATAGTAATATTTCTATACCTATTATTTATTGTTTAGGGTTTAACTCTTGTCTCTAACTCTATATATTTATTATTTTCATAAAGTATTATATCCTTTTCTTTTGAGCTTTTTACATGGTTATTTTATCGTAAAAAACATTGGTGCATTAGTTGAGTTTTTTTTTTTCTCGAAATTTCAAGTATATTAGAAAAGTTATAAAAATTTGTTTGATTGAGTTTTTTTTTTTTGAGAAAAGAAAAACAGAGATGATTTTTAAATGTGTTTTTCGAGGGATCTATTTTTTAGAAGTAATTGCAGGTTTTTTTTCTAGAAAAAACGTAAACAAACAGTCTTAGACTCTGTTCGACATGTTTCTTTTAAGAAAAGTAAACTTCATTTTTTAAAAAAAGTTGTTTCGACCAAAATAAATTCAAAATTCATCTTTGTTTTTCTCTCTCTCAAATACTAAAAAATTGCAAATAAACAACTCCTCGTAACTTTTTCAAGATATTTTACTTTTTTAAGATACATAGTTTTTCTTTGTATTTCAAAGGTGATGATAATTATTAAATAAATAGGTAAAAATTATGCAATATAAGTTGATTTTCGCCCGTTATTTATTTAGATATATAACTATCTTTGATAATTATCTTAATTACGCATCTATCTAGTTATTGTTTGTTGCATGTTAATTATTTGAAAACAATAATAAATATATAATACATCGTTGGAGGTCGCCTAGTTATTCTTATTTTTATTTGTTTAGGTCTAAGACAAACGAAGTTATGATAGTCACATCAGTTCATACATATTTTAATTGTGATAGACAAGTCTAAATAATATAAGGATGCTATTCTTTGATATGAATTCGAAATCAAGATTGGAATATGATTCCGATCTTAAGAATAAAGGATGCTCTGCTGAAAAAAAAAGATAAAATAAAGGGTGCTAATATATAAGATAGGCGGCAACAAGCCGATAACTTTTCAATTTATAATGATGATTTAATCCAATCAATATATTATTTGCATCGCAACTGAGTCTAAATAAGTTGTATTAACTTGAGCTACTCAATATTTGTTTAAAAATTCGAATCGACTCAATCAATGTTGGGTTGAGTTCGAGTTTGAGCTATTTATATAGGTTTCGAACTCGAGCTATAGAATACTCAACTCACTAAGCTTGCGAGTCGTGAGCTTGTATCAAGCTGGAGCTCGGATCGAGCTTAAACCGAGTTTTGAGCTCGAGCTAGGTTTGTGATATTTTTGCCCCTGAATCTATTATCTATTAATATATTTACACATGTTTTATAAATAATTCAAAATTTTTACTGAAATTAACTCCAATTCACCAGAAGAAGAAAGTGAACAATTTCATAATTAAGTAATAATTTACATTTAATCATGATTTAAATAAACAAATAGCCGTTGGAGTAGTGATGCATTAGAAAAGGTGATGGCGGCCAAAGTTGAGACACGGTCAAACATGGATGAAGTTGGATTCATCTGTCCATTCAAAATTTCAGTTATTCTTTAAAAAAAGAAAAAGTTCAAGATTGTCACCTAAAACTCAAATCAATTTCTGGTTTTAAAATGTTTAAAATAATCCCACCTTTTAAATAAGTTTCATAGATATTCGAATATTCTGGACATTTTCAGTGCGAAAACAAAACTTAATATTTTCTGTAGGACTTTAAAATTTTATTATTACAAATATGATGGGTAATTGTTGAAGAATAGTGGAAATGACTATACATGTATAGAACATGTGGGGTTTTTATCGTGCAACAGAAAAGCTAAAATTGAACCACTAAAAAGGTAACCAAACTCAATTGTTCAAGAAATAAGATCAAACTTCGATCAATTATATTTATTTATTAAAAAAAGGACTAACATAGGGAAAAAAGGAAAAAATTAAATAGCCGTCCTGTTCTTGAAATTCTATGGTGTTAGTATTTTTATTAGATTACACTATTAAAGCATCGTGCAATGTACGTGGAATATAATTTATTGTATTTCAATAATATTTGATTAATCATTTAAAATTATAGTTATTGGTCATAACATTTTTCATTTATTTTTCCCTCTTGAAAAGGAAAATTTTAGTGCAGAAAGTTCTGCTTGACAAGTGATTAACAGTACGTGTACACAGATATTTTCCATGGCCAAATCAATCCCCTAAAAATAAAAAACAGAACAAAGAAATAAAATAGTAATATAACACGTGAAAACTACTTATTCAATCAAACTATAAATATCAATATATCATGATCAGAAAACTACACCCGTTTTAGAAAAATTGTATAGTGTTATACGTAATGTGTAGAATTAGTTTACATGTATACTCAACCTGTCACACATATATAGCTGGATTAAATTTTGAAAATAGATCAAGACATTATTTTGATGTGTCATAGCAATACGTCAAAAAGACACATCATCCCACATCAAAATTTCGATTTAGCTTGGGAGAAAGAATTTCGCAAAATTTGTGCAGGAGTGGACAGTCAAGAGATGATTGATATACTCAGAATGGCTGGCGAGGTGCGAGGGCCGTCCAAGGAGCTGGTCAAGGGAATTAAAGATTTCTTGAATAGAAGATAGACGGTGGAACTGAGGCACACTTATGGAGAAGGGAACCTTGTTGCCGATTGCTTGGCGAAATTGGAAGCGACTATGATGGAAGGACTGCATCTTTTGGAAGAACCACCAGCACAAGCGCGAATATGTCTTGCCTATGACAAAGACGGATGTTCTCAAACTAAACCGGTTTTAGTCTAGCTGAGCTAGACCCTCTTCTTGTACTTAAAAAAAAAATCGAATTATCAACAAACTTTAAGTACCGAAATCATTGATCCATCAAAAAAACGTTCTATTTTTTTTTTTATTACAAATATCCAATAATTTCACAGATTTAGCAATCTGCTAAGTCAATTAGTCGGTAAGGGGACCTGATCGCAATTTCCACAAACAATCCACTAATATAACTGCACGAATTCAGCCAAACATAGAATTGATTCGAATTTATAAATTCAACTACGTTTCCTCAAAAATGAATAAAAATACAAAACAAGAAGCACCACACAAAATTGTCAATTAGCAATAACTCAAATAAAAAAATATATAATGCCCCCACAAATTTTGGCTATAGTTGAAAGCTGAAACAAGGCAGACAGATGCACACTCACCACAGCTGTAACAATATTTCTTTTATAAGCTAAAAAGCGACCAAACACAGCACAGCACGGCTAAACGACAGCGTTTCTATCGAAACATTGGTGGTCACGTGCTCGCAAAAATAAAGTTATTCTTGCAACATGATCATCACATGTGGGTTGGTTCCAAAATTGCAATTCTGCCTAAATCTATTGACTTATAAAAAAATTTGTTCAACATGATAGATAAAAAAAAAAAAA
>AYJT01074572.1:0-11778 GCA_001278415.1 Ocimum tenuiflorum
CTATGGAGTTGCTGGGATGCATCACCAGCTGCTTAAACATTCGCTGTCATGCCTTAATCCCTTACGAAAGGACGTGATAGATGTCTCCTTGAAGCAATTGGGTATTGCTATCGTCTCACGGTTGAATCAAACCACGTACTCCTTCAACAACACCCTTCCATCTGGATGACCGAATAAAGATCGTCAGACCTCTTCTTTTGCTTCCGGCTGCAAGAGAACTGCCGTATGAACAACTGGTGCAAGTGGGCAAATGAGACAATTGAACCTTGTCTCTGGTTTGCGAACTACTATAGAGTTGGTCCGCCAAGCGTAGAGCCAAAACTCTTACACATACATGCTTCCCGGTCCACCATGGGGACCGCAATAAACTGAATCTTGAGCTTGAACATGGCAATATGCTCGTCCAAATTGCTGGTTCCGTCGTTCAACTTCATGGATGGTGGGTTGAACCTCGCTGGAAGATTTACGTCGATGATTTCTGGTCCGAATGGCAAGTCAGTGAAACTCTACCATTCAATTTCTTCGCACAGCATGGGTAGCCCTGGCACTTTGGCTACCCGTCCTACCAGTTCTTCGAGTCGACGGAGTGGAGCATTGGCCTCAAACTCCTTCCCTTTGTCTCGAGACGGCGTCTCGGGGAGGCGCATGGGGTTCTCTCGTTGATCCCCCACAAATCTCTAGCCAGCATTCTTTGTGCGTGCTGGCTGGTTCCCTCTCCGGAGCTAATGCTCCAAGTTTTCCCCCTCAAGGGGGATCTCGATGAAGATCTTCCCTCATCTGCTCGTCCGAAAGCGGATGAGATGTGGTGGGGGGCTGGTTTCCATCCTCTATGGCGCCATCAGTGTGCTGAAATAGGTTTCGCACTTGCACTCGGGCGCTCATAGGTGGTGTTGCTTTGGAACTTTCTCTGGTTCATCGGAATCTGGATCAGAGAGACTGAATTTCTCTAGCATGCTCCTCGCGCATTCGGTGTAATTGCGTGAGGAGCTCTGCGATGGTGCTACCCTTCCCAGATTCAGGGGTAGCAAGCGACGGTCTAGAGATATCTCCAAGTGCACGCCCAGCAGTGGAATCGCCATCTGCGACGGTAATGGCGTGTTGGTTATAGGCAAGTGGCGGAACCGCGGCCATGTTTTTTGGTTGTTCAATTGTTTGACTTGATGTTTAGGACAATGGAAGAGTTTTCGATCGACTGTTCAATGCCTAGAGCCCCATGGTGGGTGCCAATTTATTGTGGTTTCATTTTGATCGTTTGAATGATCGAGACTCTAAGCAGGAAAGTAAATCGAACATCAAGACTTCCAGGAAGGTTTAAGTCCCCTGAAATGGACTGGCTAGTATTTTATAGATCGAAACTCTAATCTGATTTTTGTGAAGGCTATCGGTGTCTAGTTCCCGCGTGTATGGTGTGAGTGCATTAGTTATACTGTTACATTGGTATAAAACTGAATAATTCCTAAGCTAGGGGCCTATTTGCAATTTGGTTCTGCGGGAATGAGAGTCACGCTTTGAGCACCATGCTGACTCAGCAAAGGGATCACTTTGGATCCTTCCAGCACGTGGGTCGTGCATGCCTGGAATCTCGAAGTTGAGCCTAGAGAGGCTTCGAAGCCTGGCTTTCGTGCTAGATTTGAGCCCTAGGCCTTCGTCGATCGACAACACCGAGGCATCGACCGATGGCTTAATATCGACTTCTCGATTCTGGCACATGATGGCACTCTGCCTACGACCCGAGAGCTTCCTTAATGTATTCTAGACGAATCTGAAGTATCGATTGATGGTTGAGAGCGTCGACCCCAAACTTGTCTTTCTTGCATCTGTTCGACCCTTTAGAACCCTCATTCGACGGAACGCCATCAGTGACTCGAGACTCTTCAATTTTGGCTGGTCGAAGGCTAAAAAAAGTTGATCGATGGTTTGGCTTATCGACCCAAGACTTGGTGCTCGATGCTCCGGACTTAATTCCCGATAAGACATTACCGGCGACCTGAGAGTAAATGTTTTGGGATGAGGTCTATGGCTCGGTGCTGTCGACCCGAGGCTCTTCTACTTCATCTTCCACCTTATCAAAATCTATCACCTGAATTGATCTGTAAATTCTCCAATTTCCACCAAAAACCTACAAAAATAGTAAAAACCACACAAAAACACAAAAGTGTACAAAGACAATGATAATCGATCGAACAAGACTCAAAGACGACTCGAACTGCGAAAAATTAATACTAAAACACATGCAAAATGATCGATTATCGTCACCCAAACTTGAATGATTTGGTCGTCCTCGATCAATAAAAATAACAAATAAACTTAGTTCAACCTCAATAAGAACACTCCAACTCAAACAGTCATTTCAAACATAAAATCTAAATAAAAATCAATAAAAACTATCTTTCTATGAAACATTGAGCTGTTCAGAATCTGCCTCACAGGGGAAATTAGAGATCCACACACCACACTCAACAAAGAGAAAGGATTGTGTTTACACACATCATCGGGAATCATAAAGAGTATGACATAGATTTGCTTCTTATCTATTCTCTCCACAGTTCAAAAGTAAATCCAACTCTAAGATCAATCAGGCTTTTGACAAGTTGTAACGTGGCCATTTAGTGAGAGGTCGGATGTTTATAGCTAAGTGATTAACTCCTTAATCTCCCAATACGAACAACATCTCCACTTCACTTATCAAAACTCTTTCTACCCCCCTTAATTATTGCTATTATTTCTTCTTCATAATCTTTTGTTGCTTAAATTGATCTAGCCGCTCTCTCAACAATTGAGCTTTTTTTTGTTTTTGTCGGCGGTGGATTATAAATTTTAACCACACTACAACATATTTATTCTAACACCACTACATTCTTCCTTCCAAACTAACTCCATACTTCATAAAAATAAGAAAGAAATCAACAAAGGCTCAAATGAGCTAGCAAGGGTTAAACTTTTAAAGGGTAGTGTTTGGATATGGACTATGAAAGAACATGCCTAGTATCATTTCCTAGATTGAACTTACACGACAATCTCAAGACAGAACCATAGCAAATCATGACACAACAATCACAAAACTCGGGCATACTCAAAGAACAAAAAGCTGTATAAATTACATGCAACAAGACTCAAATCCTCATAGCTTCAAAATTTTATTCCTATGGGCTCAATAAAGAAAAGATTAACAGTAATCATCAATATTCAACTCAGATTCATATCATTTCAACCATCTTTTATCAAAGCATTTGAATTTCAGTCAAACCATGTCAAGTCATCACATATCCATCTTAAATAACCGCATAGCAAATTCAAGGGTAAAGACTCTCATACATCACACAACTATATTGATCGCTATTTTGTTTTGCCACCCGCAAGTGCACAGAGCAGTTGTAATAAACGTGTGAGCAAGGTCGTATCCACAGAGACTGTATTGAATTAGATCAAGTACTAGACAGAGCCATCATCATTGTTTAAACAATCAAATCGGAATATTCACTAATTCAACTAAATTGCAATTCGAAATCAAAAATCAAACAAAATGGCAGCAACTAACGCAATGTATTTAAAGTGTTCGATGAAATGACAAGACGCTCCAGAGTTAGATTTCGACGGATTTAATTCACGATAGAAATATAGAAGCCAATTCGATTATTTAGTATGCTTAGAACGATCACTTAAGTAGTTTAATGACTTTCTCGACGCAATCAAACCGTGGATTAAAAACCAAGAACGATATCTGTACCAATAACTTAGCATTTAACTCCTAAACATTCCACAGATTCGTGTTCCCACGATAAACCCCTATTATCTCTAATGTGAGATTATCATTCCTCTCATTTCAGGTCTTGCAATGACTCTCCTCGGTCGATTTGAATCATTGTACAAAATAAAGCAAGATTGGTGATTAAGCAATCAAACATCAATGGAATTGGAAATGAAGAAAAGCATAATTAATGTCAAAAGCTATTGTAATCGCATATCACAAATAAAATCCATCTATTCTCCAACCCTAGAACAAATGGGTTTAGCTACACATGATGGAATTGAAAGCAAAAACAAGCAATTGAGAGTTCATAGGTGAGATCTAAGCCAAAATCCCTTAATTTCCTTATGTTCACGGCCTTCTCCCCCTTTTCAGCGTCCTAGCAGGGGCAAAATCGTAAATTTGTTATTTTTTTCTTAGGCATTCGATCGAACACATGCAAGCGTTCAATCGAATGCTTTCTCTCTGTCCTAGCTACAAGACTCCTAATGATAGGCGTTCGACCGAAAAGGTGACAAACTTTCGATCGAACACGTGTTCTCTGTCCAATTTTTGCGAGCTTTCCTTTCATCATGGATGTTCGGTCGAAAGCTTGGGAATCATTCAATCGAACGTATGCACCCTATCCGCTCGAATTTCTCCTTTTCACACTTTTTGTCGCCTGATTGTGCATTCCCAATCCACTCAACCCACTGTGTTCTGCCACAAGTACTCTGTTTTGGCTCAAAAACGATGCAAATCTGCGAGATTTCTCCACAAACTGAGTATAAGATCTACGAATCATGAAAGCATCATAAGTGGTGCAATTTCAAGGTTAAATCAAGTACTAATGCTCACTTTCATGTATCTAAACCTATCAAAATGCACACTCACCACTCACAAAATCATGCACATTCAAATTGGAAAAGACTCAAAACTCAAAATTATCCCAATTTCCTGTCACATCCCCCCAAACTTATTTAACTGAAAAGAACATAAGTTTGAAAGGAAAGAAAATCAGGATGGTACCTTATTCAAACGGGTGGAAGACTCCAAGCTCATCAAAGTATCCAGGTGGAAGTGTGCTCGGATTTATTTCTTTGGGTGATGAATGATTCTAAGTAAAGGCCGGCTCTGTCTGGGTGGAGGACTCGACATGATTCATAAACTGATCGACCCTGTGCATAATTTGAATTGCCATGTCGTTCTCTAGGATACCCAATGCATCTCTTGAAGTTGCAACTCATTCTGGATATACTTCAAAAAGTAGTCATAAGCGTGTCGGTATTGGTCTCCCGCATACGTGTATCCTCCAGTGCCTTCTCCACCCTCTCTAGTCTCTGCCCATGCTTAATCTGGGTGGCCCTCAACTCTTGAATGTTGGTAGTCATCATCTCCATCATCTGTGTGGCCCAAGTAGGAGGCGTGCCATCATTTCTAGGTTGTCTACTGTAACGTTCCAAGCTCTGCTAGAATTACCCTCTAGACGGGAGCTACTCTCTGGGATTTCCCCCCTTGTGTCATGGTGGAATGGGATATCATCCCCACTCTGGTACATGCATTGAAGATGGGAAGGAGATGCCGGGGGAATGTACATACTACTCCTGGGACCATTGCTCCCATCATCATTCTCTTCATCTTCTCCATCCCCCTCTTAGTCACCTTTTTGTTCCTCCTCTCGAAGCCACGGCTGAAGCAACCGAACTGACTTCTGAATTCCTCGCACAGACACCATCTTCCTCAGATGTATGTCCATGTGCATCCACAAATTCCCCCTAGACCTGAATCCCTCAATGTGTATAAGGTCGAGATCGAGTAAGGGGAAAAGATCACCATTTGACATCTCTAGCCAAATCTGCTCCTGATCTTTTTTCTTCTTCTTCTCCACTCAAATCATTCTGATAGTCACCAAGTGTGCTATGTTTAGGTCACTGCTCAAATTCACCCTATCAGACTTGTGCAAAGTAATCCTCAACTTTTTCGCAATCGGGGTCAACAAACCAACCCCCCCAACAATCATCGAACTTATTGTTTAGCTGCCTCTTTCAGTTATCCATCATGAAGGCAGCTAGACTCCGCTTCCTTCTCGTAAGCATCGAGTAAAGAACATCTGCCTCAAAAGATCTAATCTTGCTGCTCTCATGGCGACCAAAAACTGAGAAGGCAAAGAACTTCAGGATATACCTCAGAACCGGGTTGTCAATGGATGATGCCTTGACATTGGACATTTCAAACTTTCTCATCGGTGAGGGACCTGTAGCAATCCTTCCGACAAAATCATATCTGTCGAAATTCCTCGAGAGCTTGAATTCCCCGTCCGTAGGGCATTTGATGATCTTATCTAACTCCTTCTGAGTCAACTTATATTGCTTACCATCCATTTAGAATGTCATGCCTATCGAAATAGTGGGTCGAATGCTCTCGTGGATCTTGATAGAGACATAGAACACCTTTGTGATTCTAGGTCGGTGTACCCTTTTTTCTTAGCCAAATACCCCCAACCAACATTCTCAAACAACCTCATCACATCCTCTTTGATACCGAACTTATCCATGGTTTCCACGTGGAGAAATCGGGTTGCTCTAACCCCACTCATCTCGGCAATCCTTTGATCAATTTCCTGGTTGTCAAACTCTCTGTCATCCATTTTTCACAAATTCCTACAAAACTCAGCAACACGGGTCACTCAATAATTCAAAATACTATCGCAAAATTCGTCCTCCATATCTCAACTCATCCACATCATATGAATACATATTTCAACAAATTCATGCTAAAACTCCCCCATCATATAACATATTTCATCAAAATGAAGTAGAATATGAAGGAAATTTAGCAAAGGTCCATGAAATTCACTCAACACCAAAAGACAACATACTTCACCATTAATTCGTCAAGAATAGCACGATCATGGCAAGAAATCCAAGTACTACCATGAAATCCCCAAATTTTCGCACATGGACCTTAGTTTGCAAGCAAAATCACACCCAAATCCACAATCCATGCTCAAATGCCCAAAATTGCACTACCCAATCACAAAATCAAGCATAATAATCATCAAGGAGAGTAGAGAAGCACATTTGTACTGATAAAAATCACCAAGAGTCAACAAAAGTTCAAATCCCCCAATTTTGCATATAATGGTTCTTCTATGGAAAAATTCCTTCGAATCATGAAAATCAAGTGCAAAAACCATAAATAAGTGATTAGAGACGTACCTTTGGTGTTTGGAAGCAAGAAATCGAGTTGGAAGAGAGTGTCTAAGAGTAGGGTTCGAAGAATTGAAGTATCGCGCGACTGAAATTGCGCTGGGGGTATTTATAGTAGCAAATCTGAGGTGTCGACCGACGGTTCAGTACAAAAATTGATACGTATTTTTCCTAACAGAAACAGGCCACAATAATAAAAATATCGATCATCAAGGACTAGGTGTAAAGAAAAGTCGTTAAGCACTAGTTCGTATGAGTATCCCTATTGTCTAATCGATCACACAGAAAGCAATAAAATTTGGTTGCCTCCCAACCAGTACACTTTTTTAATGTCGTTGGCTCGACGATACCTCACAGGCTCCTCAAGGTGCCATAGTGTAGATGGAGACCATCTTCACCACCTTTAGATTGTAATACCATTTTATCCTTTGCCCGTTCACCCGGAATGTGTTCCCATCACTCCCAATCAAATCCCTGTGCCATTATCATAAGCTTTTGACACCTAAAACGACCCGAACCACCTAGAATGCAATTCACCTAGAAACAACTTTAAGCGAGAGTTAAAATAACAACAACAACAACACTCTATCTCCCGGATTGAACTCATGCTTCCAGATAAGGATGTCGTAAAATTTCTTAGCACGCTCTTTGTAAATTTTCAAGCTCTCATAAGCCTCATTACGAAACTCATCAAGCTTGTTCTACTCAAGAGCTTGTTCACCTTGAGCAGCCTTGAAATCACAATTGAGCTTATTGACAGCCCAATGCGCCTTATGCTCGATTTCGACGGGAAGATGACAAGATTTGCCGAAAACAAGTTGATAAGGGGACACCCCAATTGATGTTTTGTACGCCATTTGATAGGCCCATAGTGCTTCATAAAGCTTATTGGCCCAATCTTTTGAAGACCCAACCGTTTTCTCCAGAATTTGCTTAATCTCTCGATTAGGCAATTCCATCTACCCATTCCCTTGGAGGTGATAAGTAGTAGTCACGTGGTGGTGAACACCGCACCTAGCTAGGAGGAAAGATGAGAGTTTGTTGTTGAAATACAACCCCTATCGCTAAGTAGAGCCCTTGGGAGCCCATAACGAGAAACGATGTTCCTTTGGAGGAACTTCATGACCACCTTGGCATCATTAGTGGCGGTGAGGATAGCCTCAACCCACTGTAAGACATAGTCCACATCCAAGAGAATGTGCTGATAGCCATAAGAAATGGGGAACAGACCCATGAAATCTATCGCCCAAACATCGAATAGCTTGACCTCAATCACTGGATTTTGGGGCATTTTATCCCTTTTGGAGATTTGCCCATTCTTTGACACCTATCACGTTGTTGAATGAACGTGCAACAGTCACCGTGAATAGAAGGCCAGTAGAAGCCACTTGTCAACACTTTGATAGCAGTTTGATTCTCCGCAAAGTGGCACCACTAGGAGAATTATAGCAGTCGACCATGATGGCATTCCACTCAGATTGTGGAACACACTTTTGGATCAAGCCGTCAGAACAACGATGCAGATATAAGGACCCTCCATTTAGAAAAAGTTCACATCTCTGTGAAACTTTTTCTTTTGGTAAAAAAAAGAGGTATGGTGGGTACACTCTTAGAACAAGAAAGTTTGCAAAATCGGCGTACCGCGGGGTAAGATCCTCAACAGCAAACACGTGCTCATCATGAAAAGAGTCACTGATGGCGACATTAGAGTCATCCTCATGATGCTCCAACTGAGATAGGTGATCAGCAATCACATTAAGATGTATCAGATTTCAATGTCAAACTACTGAAGAAGGAGTATCCACCAAATAAGATGAGGTTTGTCATCCTTTTTATCAAAAAGGTACCAAATAGCAGCATGGTCGTTGTAAACAACAGTCTTCATCCCAATGAGATAAGCACAAAATTTATCAAACGCATATACTACCGTGAGCATTTCTTTCTCGGTAATAGTATAGTTCGACTGAGCAAGAGTAAGCAACTTGCTCGTGTAATGAATCAAGCGGAAGAGCTTGTCTTTCATATATCCCAGTGCAGCACCTACAGCGCAGTCGCTCGCATCACATATCAAAACAAATGGGACATCGCAGTTGGGAGACACAAGAGTGGGTGCCGACACAAGGGCACGTTTCAGATGCTCAAAAGCAAATAAGCACTTAGCAGTGCACGAGTACTTACATCTTTCTCCAAAAGATTACAGAGAGGCTTGGTTATTTTAGATAAATCTTTGATGAAACAGCGGTAGAAACCCACATGACCAAGAAAATTGTGGACTTCTTTGATAGAGGTAAGAGGTGGTAACTTCTCAATGGCCACGATCTCAGCCCTATCAACCTCAAGACCATGTACAAGACTTTGTGCCCAAGCAGGATCCCTTCACGGACCATGAAATAGCACTTCTCCCAATTAAGATACAATTTTATGTCCACACAATGTTTGAGTACGATCTCAAGGTTAGCAAGGCATATATCGAATGAAGCACCAAAGACCGAGAAGTCATTAATGAAAACCTCCATGATGTTATTAGTAAGCCCATGAAAGATAGACATCATGTAACATTGAAACATTGCAGGGGCATTGCAAAGCCTAAAGGGCATGGGTCAGTAAGCAAATACACCATAAGGACAGGTGAGGGCAGTTTTGTGCTGGTCCTACGGAGCAACCATGATCTGGTTGTAACCGGAGTAACCTTCCAAGAAACAGTAGAATGGATAGCTTGCAAGTCTATCCAACATTTGGTCAATGAAAGGGAAGGGAAAGTGATCCTTGCAGGTTACTGCATTAAGAGCTCCGTAATCGGTACAAAATCGCCACCCAGTGACCGATCTTGTTACAATTTTCTCATCAGAGTCACCTTTAACGATAGTGAACCCTCCCATTGTGATCCAGCGTACGGATTACTTCTTTCCTAACTATCTCTTGCATCACCGGGTTAAGACGTATTTGCTATTACACTTTGGATTTGGTGCCCTCCTCTAGTATGATACTATGCATAACTAAAGTTGGGCTTATCCCTTTGATATCAGCAAGAGTCTATCCTATGGCAGACTTGTGTGCACGCAAGATGGACAAAAGTTTTTCAAGCTCTAACGGCAGAAAGAGTGGAAGAGACAATGACAGGATAAATCTCATCGGGACCTAGGAAAGCATACTGAAGATGAGCGAGAAGAGGTTTTAGCTCAAGCTCAGGAGCTTCATCTTTTTCGTCATCCCTCTTCGTTAAGGATGTCTCATTCTCCTCAAGAGTTTGCAAGGCCAAGAATTTGTAATGTTTGGACTTACTCACATCCTTAAATGAATCTAGTTGATAAACTAGATTGTCCATCTCACTACTCATGTGAGTGAATAGTTCTTCAGAGTGGAGTGAGTTGTGCAGGCAAGTCTCGAGATTGACTTGCTCGGAGGACTCAGGAATTAGGCACAAGGGGAAAGAGAAAAAGGACTCAATGCGATTGCATTCTTTTGAAGGACTCGAGTCATGTTGTTGCATGACCTTGAAGATGGAAAAAGTGATTTTTTCATCATTGACACAGAGAGTGAGTTTCACCCTTTCTCACATCAATCAAGGCTCCACCAGTGGCCAAGAATGGTCGGCCCAAGATTACAGGAACGTTCTTATCCTCCTCCATATCAAGCACCACAAAGTCGCTGGGAAAGATAAAATCATTGACTTTGATCATAACATCCTTGATTATGCCTCGTGGATGAGATATGAAATGATCTACCATTTCCAGAGTGATTGTAGTAGGTTTGATGGAACCTATCTGCAATCTTTTGAAGATTGAGAGCGGCATGAGACTTATACTCGCTATAGAATCATAGAGGACTTGGTCAAAAGTATGACCAACAATCACACACCCGATAGTGAAACTACCGGGATCACTCCTTTTGATAGGAAGTTGCCTCTGTATCACAACACTACAATCCTCAAAGAGATTGACAATATCATGATTAGCAAATCTCCTTTTCCAAGAGATCATTTCTTTCAAGAATTTTGCATAGTCGGGCATGTCTTGCAGGAAATATAGAACGAGCTTGTATACGGGAGGTGGAACAATTCCTCCTCCACGTTTTTCTGTAGGACATCGACAAGAGAAGCCTTTGAAGGGCTTGTCCGTCATTTCTAGTCGGTTCCTTGCCTTTTGCTGAAGAAGCAGGAGAGATAGGAAGTAGTTTCTCATTTGCATGATGAGAAGGATCATGTAAAGTAGAATCAGAAGGAAGATTAGGGGCCAGAGGTGGATTATAAGACGCTCCACTTCTCAGAGTAATTGCATTGACTTGATTTTTTAGGTGAAGTTTAGTATTAGTCGGGAGTTGGCCCGGTTTGTGTTGATTGGTCATCGCATTGGTAATTTGGCTAATTTGACTCTCAATCATTTTCATTTGTTTCATCAGGGCACTTACACCTCCTTCCATCTTATCAAATCTGGCATTGTTCTGAATATGTGCATTAGGAGAAGAAGTGGAAGAAGGAGAATGATTAGGAGCATTCTGTTGGAAGTTATTAGGCTGTTGGGATTGGAAGGTTTGGAATTATGGGTTTCCACGAGGTGGATTCTCATTTCTTCATTGGTTAGCTTGATTTCCCCCCTATGAATTGATTCTGAGATCTTAAGTCTACAATCATTCCATTGGAAACAGTAAAATCAGGAGGAGGCATTAGTGTGTTATGCGGATTCGCATAGGAGAAGTTTGGGTGATTGAACTGGTCATTGGGGTTGTAGACCGCATTCACTTGCGGGTATGTGATCCTCAATTATGGATAATTACGAATGTAATTAACATTAACCGGATAATTCAGTTCAAGCTCCACAATATGAGGTGCGTTATTGAATGGAA
>AYJT01074598.1:0-13098 GCA_001278415.1 Ocimum tenuiflorum
TAGTATGATGGGATTTCATTTGCATTCTCGTACCCATACCCATATTCGTTTCGTTTACTATGAAGCCCATGCTATTTTCACACAGACACACAAAGTGTTTTGAAGGTTTCAAGAATGCATGTTTATTTGATTGCAATAAATTTAGGCTCTACCACCTCAGGCGCAAGCGGTTAAGCTTTTTTTTCACGTTTATTAGGTCATGGGTTCGAATAATATCGTACTATTCAGTTTAAGGCAACAAGAAAAATTTTACGATGATTGTTATATGTGGGAATTTGACAGGATGGCAGCCTGGTGTAGAAAATGCATATATCTGAAGCCTAAGCTGGAGAAATTAGCTGCTGATTATGATACCAAGTAAGTTCTATATGTCTTGTTTTTCTTCACTTATAGACATGTTTATTTATAATACTGGCCAATACAATAAGTGTGGTACCTAAAGTAGTATTTATTTTGTAATTAATTAATGGCTACTCAAGTTCAATTAATGTACTATTAGAGCTCATTTAATATGATTTCTTTTGGAATATTTTAGGGTAAAATTCTACTGCGTAGACGTCAACAACGTGCCTCAATCACTAGTGAAGCGTGGAAACATATCAGTATGTGAATTTTACATGTCTTCATATACATAAATCAATTTATTTTATTTAATCAATGTTTACATATGCACATCTTTCATTTCATACCACTCTTGATCTTCGCGGCGCGGCGATTGTGAAGAAAATGCCTACGATTCAGGTTAGACACATAGTCCCAAGGATGATATTTTATGGAAAAAACATCGAACCGAATTGAATCGAGTGATTTTGATTGCTGTGGCAGATATGGAAAGATGGGGAGATGAAAGCAGAAGTGATTGGAGGGCACAAGGCATGGCTTGTTATTGAAGAAGTGAGACAGATGATACAGCAGTTTGTGTGAATTTAAACAACAAATGGAGAGGATTGTTTCTTTTCTACTTCTTTTCGCTTGTAATTACTTGTGTAAATATACTGCATTAAAAATTGCAAATTTAATATTTTTTTAAGACAAGAATATCATTACTTAAAACATATATTATTTTTCTACAAAAATGGGCAATTTGCAAATACTTGCATGTTTTGGGCAGAATTCAGTACGAAAAATGAGCGGCTACCCAAGAATGTTGATTTCTTTGATTAAAAGTACAATCTTAGACAGTCGATTTGAGTCTGCAAGTTCGATGAAGGATTGAAAAATGGAACAAGCATGCAAGATTGATAAAAAGGATTGAAAGAATGGATAAATTCAATACGATCAAACAGATGAGACTAAAACAACTCCTTCTATATAATAGATAGATATCAAAATACATGGGATATTATTGGTAGAAAATTCATGTATTAAAATACAAAATATGAAATTGAAAAAAAAAAGAAGAAAAACCAATAAATTCCTCAAAGGTCAACCAAAATCCAGCCCCTTTGCTCAAAAAAATAAAAATAAAAAGTCAGCTCCTTCGGGTTGAGAAATTTGATCTTTGTCACGAAATGAACAAGAAGAAAAGAATTCAGAACCCTGCAAAAGCAGTCAGAATCACAAACCCAACTCCAACTATACGAAAATCAGACCCAAATACGAAATCAAGAGCAAATCCCAACTCTCACAAACAAGAAAACGACGTCGTTTTCGAGAAATCCCCAATCTTGAGCCCTGATTTCTACCAAATTGATGCCCTTGATCTTGCCCCCCGTTTGCTGGGAAAGTATCTCAGGAAGGACGACGTCGTTCTTCAGATTACTGAGGTATATCTCAAGACCTTCACTATTTTGCCCTCTCAATGTGTATGTGTGGGAGAGGGAGAGGTGGATTAATTTGGGACTGATTATAGTTTCTGCATTACATGTGTTCGACGAAAGGTCGAAGCTTATAGGCAAAATGACTCGGCTTGCCACGGTCGATTTGGGGTTACTACGAGAACTGCCCCTCTTGTAAGATTTGATTTGAATTTTTAATGCATTTTGCTATTTCGAACTGATCTTATGGCTTCTGCATTAATACTACGAACAATAACGAGTCGAGCATACAAACTGTTTGGTTTAAATTCTTAAGCCTATGATATTGGTTCGAACTCGTTTAAATTTTTTTTCAAGCTCGACTCGTCAAAAATGATTCGAGCTAGAACTCGAGCTCGTGTTCGAGATTGACAGCATAATATTCACAATTCACCAACATTTATAGAGACCCATGGCTGAATATTTTTTGTTTCTCGCCGGTGTGGGACACCAAATTCTCGAGCTCGAGCTCGAACATGTTCGCGAGCCTGACGAACCGAACACCTAAAAGCTCGAGCTCGGTTCGTTTATTAAACGACCGAGTTTTGAACGAGCTTTTTTCGAGTCTAGATCCTAGTCGATCCCGAGTAGCTTTGTTCATTTACACCCCTACATGGAATGTTGTTTTTCATGTGGTCTGCGTGTATGCGCGTATTCTTATTGTATGGTATGTCTTAGACATTTGAGGCTGAGTTTGGGTTGTCTGATCTTGACTGAATAAGATCAGGCCCGACTCATATTAGTTCAAACTAGAGCGCAAAAGTGCTATGAATGCAATGAGACTATAGTTTTCTCGTCTCATGCTGCAGAATATGTAGTATGGTTTCATGAAAATTCTAATTATCCTGTTAACAGATGGCATGCGGCATAATATGTAGCATATTTCAAAAAAATTCTGACCATCTTGTTTGCAATGGCATTTTAATAGTTTGGAGCTGGGGGCCATGCTTATGTTTATCTTTGTTACGGTCTTCACACCATGCTTAATGTGGTGGCGGACAAGGAAGGAGTCGGAGCAGCT
Organism: Ocimum tenuiflorum; assembly: GCA_001278415.1. Taxonomy (NCBI): domain Eukaryota; kingdom Viridiplantae; phylum Streptophyta; class Magnoliopsida; order Lamiales; family Lamiaceae; genus Ocimum; species Ocimum tenuiflorum. The sequence goes on from AYJT01074598.1 coordinate 2,818, forward strand.
GTCCTAATTCGTTCCTGTGCTCCGGTCAGCGGTGAGTTTGTTTGGTGAAGCTCGTTGCATTAGTTGAGAAACTTGTTAAGAATTTGGGATTCTATCTCCTCTATAACATGGTTGATTTCCCTTTTCTGATGTTGTTTCAAGGATTGGAAACCATTCAACAGCGCCGGAATTCGAAGTCCGAGAAGCCCGTTCTTCTTGCCGGGCCCGGAAAGGTATAACATTAACTTCGTTTTAGATGAGGTTAGATCTACGGATGAGGATTCTTTGTTGTGCCAAAGCCTATTCTTGTTTTTAATTATTGTTGAATTTCTGCAGTTAGATTTGATCTTGTTGTGCACAACAGAGGATTTGTTTCCTAGATTTACTTGAACGCCTTTTCCTTTCTTGGGATCTGTTTCTTTATTAAAGGTCTCTTATTTGCATATTTCGTTCAGAGTCGACAAATGTAGCCACTCCCAATACTCTTGTTCTTAGTTGTAGTTTCTCTCCTAGGAAAGAAAGCTAACATTTAATTTAGATATTATATGGTTATAGTTTAAAATATTTGAACATATTAAGCTTTTCATTTAAATCATTTGACAAGTGCCACTATTTCTTGCCAATTTAGGTTGGTCAAGCTTTGGCAATTTCAACAGAGTGGTCTAACCATCCACTTTTCACACCGGGTATGTTATTTCTACCTCTATTTCAATGGATCTTAGCTTGATTCAGTGTGTCAATGCTAGGTGGTTTGGAACTCTTGGATGGTCCAGAGCCAGAGCAGATACTCGTTGGTCCACGAGTCGGTATTGACTACGCTTCGCCCGAGCATGTGAATGCACTGTGGAGATTTGCAATAGCTGGCTCTCCGTGGATAAGTGCACCAAAAAACACTCTCAGACTGAAAGAGAAAAACATGGCTGACAATTGCGTAGATGAAGATCTATGATTTTTATTTTTTGTGATATGTTTCAAGAATTTCGATTACTGAAACAGAGAAATGTTTTGATTCCTCTATTCTCGTAAATATATATGAAAGAAGGATTTGTTGGAGTTATAATATCATAATGGAGCTTTCAAGTATCCACAAACATGTATAAGCAGATGAGAACTTATAAACTGAATGGGAGTTGGAATAAATAAATCAAGTCATTAACTTTTTTTATAAGAAAACCAAATCTGCTAACCTCCATTCCTTAGAATGAGAAATCATCTAAGCAATCACCAGTTACAACCCTAAGCAATCACCAATTACAACCCTTTCTTTAACACTGTGAACCTAAGAACCTAGGGCATAGATCTACAACACTTTTTTTATAAGAAAACCAAATCGAGAAAACAACAAAGCATTCTCCAATTACAAGCTTTTGTTCTACCATGGGTAGAAATCTATAAATCCATGCAAACCTTCAACTTGCAGAACCAAGAAAAACACAAACAAACCAAGATAAAATGATTTTAAATGCATTGAACAACTTGAAATATATATAGTATTTTAATTTTCCTTTTTTGTTCTCTGGATTTCATTGAAACCATATAGTCTGCTCTAATAAACTGCTACTTATAATGTTACGCGATAGTGAATATTAAGGGATTGACCGGAACAATCCGAAACCCTCTAATGAAATACGGAAATCCCTAGACCCCGACCCAACCTAGAATATTATAGAAGGCAATAGAAGATCATAAAACATTGTAGAACTTGATACATTCTTACAGAATCTCTGGTACGCCAATAGTTGTGATGGTATTCGAATCGTCTGGTGGCTGCGTAAACTGATTTTTACAACGCTGCTTCAATCATGACATATCTAACAAAAAAATCATGAAATAGTAAAGAAAAAATGTTTTTTTTTACATGAAAAACTTTATTTGTTTATTTGTACGAATACATTAACCAGGCTAATCTATTGAATTGTGTAGTCTCGAGCTTATCCCATTTCTCAATATTTTCAAAGCAGAACCTCCTTATATCCAATCTTGATGCCTTCTTACTCCGAACATCACCCATCTACATGGCTTTCGTCTGTTTCACGGGCGAGGACAACGATTCCAAGAAGTTCAACATCACATTGGAGGTTTGTGCATTCGGCCGTAAACTCGTATGGCAAGGAGTTCCGAGAAATACCCATCTTGAGCCCTAAATTTTACCAAATTGATGCCCTTGATCCCCCACCCCCCAGGAAAGTATCTCAAGAAGGACGTCGTTTTTTTTTCTGAGACCACTGAGGTATATCTGAAGACCTTCATGATTTTGCCCTCTCACTGTGCGTGAGAGAGGGAGAGGTGGATTAATTTGGGACTGATTATAGTTTCTGCATTGCATGTGTTCGACAAAAGGTCGAAGCTTGCAGGAAAAATGACTCGGCCTGCCACGATTGATTTGGGTTTACTACAAGAACTGCCCCTCTTAAGATTTAAATTTGTAACGCATTTTGCTATCTGTAACTGATCTGATGGCGCCTGCATTAATATTATGAACAATCACGAGTATATAAGCTATTTGAATTAAATTTTTTAAGCCGACAATATTGCTTTGAGCTTAATATGGTGCTTGGATTAACATAATGTCACGAAAGAATCCAACTCTGCTCTTGTACCTTTATTGAGAACTCTAAATTAGCTTGTTTAAGTTAGGTACAATTGTTTTACTTGTAGCAGATTTTAGGGCACGAGTATGAAACTTATGAATCTTGAATGCTTCCTCATGACATCAAACATAGATATTATCAATATTATCCTAATCCTGATCTAATAAGGCCAAATCTTGGAATCCTATTTTTCGTATCGTTTGCCTGTATTTCTTATTGTATGGTATGATCCAGACATCCGAGCCTGAGTTTAGGTTGTTTGATCTTGACTGAATGAGATCAGGCCCGACTCATATTTAGTTCAAACTTGAGCAAAGAAGTGTTGTCAATGCAACACGATGTTATGATCTCGGTACTGAGACCATAATCAATGACACCAACTGCTACAACCTCCGATCCTTCGTATTGATTTATAATCATCACTTCAGTTATAAATTGAGAATTCATAGTTTGGAGATAGAGAAAGAGAAGAGTAGGAGAGAGGGAGGGAGTCGAGAGAGGGTGGGGAGAAAATTTTAGGGAGAGACTTTAGATTAATTCTTTGCTTAATTGATGATATGTTCCACATAGTTTATATACACATATCTCATAAGAAAGACCTAAACAAATGGGCCAACATATTTAATAAAACTGGGCCTATGTACATGACACACAACTATAGTGTTCTCGTCTCATGCGGCAGAATATGTAGCACAACTTCAAGAAAATTCTAAAAATGTTGTTAACAATGGCACTTAACAGTTCGCATGCTTATGTTTATCTTTTGTCACGGTTTTTACACCATGCTTAATGTGGTGGCGGACAAGGAAGGAGTCGGAGCAGCAGCTGTCCTCATTCGTTCCTGTGCTCCGATCAATGGTAAGTTCATTCGGTGAAGCTCGTCGCATTAGTCAAGAAAGTTGCTAAGAGTTTGGGATTCAATCACCTCCATAACATGGTTGATTTCCTTTTCCTAATGTTGTTACAAGGATTGCAGAAAACAACACGGCTGCCAGCCGCACAGACGTACATGAAGATCTATGATTGCAAGATGAATGGAGGGGGCTAGTTATGTGTGATACTACTGCTGTTTTTCTTTTTTGGTATATATTTCATGGCTGCTCTATCAATTGTTGAAACAATTAGTGCTGCTTCATTCCTCCATTATTGTAAATACAATGTGAAGGAAGTGTTTATTTGGCGTTATAGTATCAGAATGGAGCTTTTGTGTTGTTTTATACCTTTCAAGTATCCCACAAGCATGCAAAAGTAGATGAGAACTCAATAAATCAAATCATTCATCTTTTCTTTCTCATAAGAAAACCAAATCAATCACCAAACAAACCAAGAGAAAAAGATTGAATACAATACACGTAGACTAGGCAATCAGGTCGTACCTTCATCTCCCTCTTCTTAACCAAGCTAAGTTCATTGTCGAAATTAGAAAACCTTTCCTGATGCAGAAAGAAAGAAGCATTAGCATGAGCAGAAACTACTAAGGCAGGCAGATTTGAAATTGAAGATACACTACAGATTGATACACACCTAAAGGCAACACTGTACAAGCAAGTTCCACAGTAAGCTAGCACAAGAGACAGTACTGGTTCACAAGTTTGCAGCAAAGATATACTCAAACACACGTGAGATAATCCGAAATCACTTCCAACATTTTCTTTATAAAGAGCTACTCGAACAAGAGCTTCTCTTTACTGGGTCTCAACTGGCTGTAAAATTCAGTGAAGTCTAACCGAAACATGAGGAACTTCAAGTCGACGTGTTGTTGCAAAGGTAATTGAGAAATAAAACCCTCAAAAACAGATGAATACTCCTTTGCAATTATATCTATGTCTTCTGCCATTTTTCGAAGAAATTCCCTAGCACGTTTTGTTGTGTCCTTCCTGTCTTCACCAAACTTTAGCCCCTGGTCTGAAGGTTTGTTCTTCACTCCTGCTTTATCACGAGAAGAGACTGTGGTTCTACATTATTGAACAGATAGCTCAATTCAGTTGCGAGGAAATTTTTGTTAACAAAAAATTGATGTTATATGATTTTCATATGACAAAAGAAGTTTAATACCTTGACTGCAACTCATATATGCCTTCATAGAGTCGATCTGCGTGGCTTTGGAAGCGCAATATGAGATCAAACAAAATGAAGAGGGTCTTGTTGAGATTTTGGGACCGTTCACCAAGGAGAGACTTTTCAACAATTGAATAAAGATACTTCTCGTGTGCTCTGAGTAGGTCATCAAGATCTTTAGCTGCATCCAATTCCTTTGAGAATTCAGACCATGACACCTCCAAGACTTCAAACATTATATAATACTGCAGATTTGAAACAAAATGATTCATCTCATCCCAGAGAACTTGACACTTTCTTGATGTCAATATCAACTGCAATTTAACAGCATGTGGCAACTTAGAAAAGAACCGAGAAGTGACACAGTTCGGTTTCATCATTTTCCAAACACCGATAAGCGAGTGCTCTACCCTTCTAAGCTTCCACAAAAAGTTAAAGATTCTTAGATATCTAGACATAACAGATTCTGTGAAAACAGTATTTAAGGGAACTCTTGCATCATATTCCAATGAAAACACATCCCAGCCTCTATCCCCTGTGTTATGTGGCATCATTTTCACCCTCAATCTATCGAGTATATCAGGGTCATCATACTGCGCATTTGATGATCTAATTGCGCTTTCTAGTAATCCAGCAAGCTTAAATGAGCTTATGGTGTTGGCGGGCTCGAACAGATCTGGGCCAATAATATCCATTAGATACTGAACAAAATCACCTTGCCCAAGAAGTAAATATCTCTTGATTGCAAGGCAATGTTCCTTGAACTTGTATTGTTTAAACATCACATCCAACAAATGCCTATCTATCCTTTTTGCTGCTTCTGTAACCAAAGATTCGAGTGCATCAGTTTCACCGTAACCAAGACCACCTCTCCTCATACTGGTCCCAGCTGCAGCTGCTGCTTCAGTTGCAGCATCAGCCCAACCTTGATCTTCACAACAAACACGAAGGAAATTAATCGACTTTCCAGTCCTTAAGATGCGCTGAGCAAGAGACTGAGAGATGAAAGTAGGAAGCATTGCAGCGTGGAGCCGATAGCCTTCCCTCCAAAGAGATTCTGCTTTTACTGGCTGACCCAAGACAAAAAACTCTGCAAAGATATCTTCTAGCTCACCCTCCAAAACCCAACTCCTTACCATTTCAAAGAGTGGGTAACACACACGACGGAGTAGCCTGTTCATGAAATCATTCACAAGAGGATCTCCATGCTGAGCATGCATATGAATAGCCCCAGCCATGGCACCACCTTTCAAGACCTTACAGCTATCAACCAAAACAGCCATAAGCCTCATCTTCACCATGGGTTCAGTAAACCAAACTGACAGCCTCCTCAATGAAAGATAGTTACCGGATTTCGCGTTTTCTGACACTAACGGAATTGGATTCATCGCTTGTGCTTCGAGCACCGCCAGTAACTTGTAATAATCTGATAACTCATCTTGTAATGCAGCACAAAATGCTTGCCCAACAGTCCCAACATCTTCAGAGGGAAACCTTTCCATGCTCTCTGTTATATACCCCTTAACTTTCCTAAAAAGCCAACCGAGTTCACATAGCTTCTGGACCATAGTCCTAGTAGATCTCATTACCTTAATCAACTCCGGTATCACATATGCATCAGCCTTCTCATCAAATTTCACATACTTTCCATCAATCCCTTGACACGCGTACAAGACATCTCTCACCAAAACCACCTCAGAAACCTCATTTTCCTCTTTCATCAAGTCGACAAGCTCCCTATATGCCATATCACGAATATTTTCGGGGTCCTTCGATACCTTCAATATGCCTCCACCATATTGCTTATCCAAATGCTCTCTTCCGCTCAAATTCCTAGAATTATCTCCCAAACCCTTCAGTTTCCTCATGTTTTCACTCAAACCACTGAAGCTATCCAAATTGGCACCTAAATTCTTCTCAGCTAGATCATTTCCCAATTTGTCCGAGTTGCCTAAACTCCTGAAACCGTCGAAACCGTTAACGTTCGAATTCTTACTCAATTTGCCATACCCCCCATAACTACTACTCCGCCCATCACTCTCATACAACGCGGGTAAACCGCCGGCACTCGCAGAATCTAAAAATCCGTTAGAAATCAAGTTCGGAAACTGGTTTTTCCTAATTTTACGATCCTCGGAGATAGTCTTCAGCAAATATAACACAGCCCACTTATTCCTAACGCTACCGGGCCCATTTTTCAGAGAGAATTTCGCGTAGAGATCGGCAAATGTTAGGGCTTCGGAGGACTTACCGGCGGTGGCGAGACGCCTCTTGATAGATTCCGCCATCGCGGCGTCGTCCGCCGCAATGGACGGCGCCATGCGGCTGGAGAGTATCCGTAGCGAGTATTTCACAGCTTGATTGTACTCGGAGGCGCTAGGGTTTTGAGCGTTGGAAGTGTGGAGTAATCGTTGCACTAGCTCCTTGACTAGATCTACTACTCTCTGCTCATCGTCTTCCATTGCTGAGGCGGAGACGGCGGCGGCGATAGTGCGTCGTCGCGGCGGCGATTTTGATTTTCAATATTGGGCGGGTAATTGCGGAAAATGATTTTTGATGGGGGTAGATTGCACACAGCTAAGATTCAGTGCTTAATTTTCATTTCTACTTCTCCATTTTTTTTTTTTCAAAATTTCATGTGATTTCTTGGGCTTTGTTTTAACTTTTTATTTTCTTTTTATTGTGAGTGGATTTGCTAAAATTAAAACTTTTCTAAAGCATGGTTAAAAGTTTTATTTCAGGGAAAGACAAAATCTTTTATAGATCTAATCATACTTAACTAAATTGGAAATTCCTTGGTACAAACATGATTAAGGTAGAAATAAGTCGAGTTAATTCATGAATTATTCGAATCAATTTAAAAATATTCAAATCGATTTGATGCATGCGAGTTTGAGTTTGATTTACGATATGTTGATACGATTGATATACTCACAAGTCTTATCGAATTTCAGATAGTTTATATATTTATTAATGTCATATAAATAATTTAATTTTTTATTAAATTTAAAAGTAAACCCAAATAAATAGAGTTCAATCAAGCCAAGCTGGAGTGTGACTATGCGTGTAATCGAACTAAGCCGAGCCGAATAGTGAGATGCTCGAGCTCGGATGAGATTTTTATCGAGTTTGAGCTTGGTTTGTTTATTAAATGATCGAATTTCGAATGAATTTTTTTAAGTCGACACCCGAATAGTTCCCAAGTAGCTCGCCTCATTTATAGCCCCACGTATGACGAGCCTAACATTGAGTCGAGCAATATGCATAGTCATATCTACTATATATTTCACCTCGAACTATATAAAATACGAATTAGATTAGAATTCGAAGAGGAATTTAAGAAATTAAGAAGCCTATAATAAATTTTGAATATGATAGAGGACTTGTCATAAAAAAGTGGACTTCAACATGATAAACATTATCCAGGCTGTGCTGGGTAGGGGTCATTGCCTCGATATATTGTGGCCCAATATTTTAGCCCAATAATAATTTCAATGATTCGAGCCGGGCCCACCAACAGCCCATTTTCGCTCCACGTGCCAGGTCATCAAATCCATTTATTTGTGAAATGATTGCCTTATTATTTGTCGTCACCTCAAAAGCAAATGATTACTTGGAACGAACCCACTTTTTTATTTTAATTTTAAAAAGAAAATACACGACAATCTGATTTAAATTCGTACAATATTAAAGATATAAGAGTTTTGTGGAGGATTGGATGAGATACGAACAATTCTTTATATAACATGTGAATGTTTCGTTAACAAACTTTATAGATCGATAATTTTTATGGTGTTTAACGTATTAAATTTTATGTTGAATTCGTATCGTTTCATGTCAAACTGCAGAGATCGTAATTATTTTTATGTTTGTGCTTCGATTTAATGAATTGAATTTGTGTTCATCTCAAACTCTCTATAGGAGCAAACACAAGCTATTATGAGTTTACGATTAGTTCAACTAATATTCGACGATGATACCATAAAATCGAACTCATTCTACATAGCAAAAAAGTATTTTTCAATCTTTATAGAGGTTAAATCACAACACCAATATAGAGTTGTGTTGAATGCGGAAAAAAATTACGTGGTGTGATCGACAATGTCCACCACACTCATGTATGTGTTTGGGGTCCACGTGGATCACAAGAAGAACTTATATTATTTTTTTAGTATGATTGACAATTAGTATACAAATTATCTGATAAACATTGTATTCTAAGAATAAAATCAACTCCCCATCCACAAAAAAAGAAAGAAAAAAAAACCAACCGTTCACGCCAAAATCAAGCTAAAATTGTGTCAACTTAAATGACTATTTTCCATATATTATTATACATCTTAAAATTTAGAAAAATAAAATTCAAGATAATTAGCATTTGGGGAACACAAAAAGAGTGAGAATGTGGGCTAGACTTGGGACTGACAAATTGAATTTAAACCTTCAAAGATTGAGTGATATGATTGAAAGATAGATAGATACGAACAAATACGATTTACAACTGCAATCCCTTCTGTCCAGACCCCATAGCCAAATCAAAACTTTTTTCTTTTCCTTTCAATCAAAGGGGAGGAAGAAATTAGAAAAAGATGGCAAAAACCAAAATGTAAAAATTTCAGAAGACACAGCAAAAGACAACTGCATGGCCCATTTCACTGTCTCCAAATCCAGGTAATGAACATTGATTCCTGCAAAATTGTTGTCTTTATCACTGTATTTGAAAAAAACAGTAAAAAAATTAGAAAAAAAGGTACTTGTTGTTGGGCTTGGTGGGTTGTTTCTTGATTTTGAACCCCAAAAACCGTGTGAAATTTTTAATTGCTGATCCTTAAACGGAAACAATAAGGACACTGGTGTTTAAGATCTCGAGTTTGTGTCTTTATATGTGTTTTTTGTTTTGCTCAAGGTTGTCTGTAGTTGTTGATAGAGATATAAAGACTGTAACTTTTTGTTTGAAATGCTGGTCCTGAAGGACCATATGGATTATATCTTAAATGGGTCTCTCTCTATCTGACCTTTTTCTTATCTCTCTGGTTTTGTCTTTGTTTGGATTTTTTTTAATAACCTTTCTATTATAAGCATTTTTTTACCTTTACGGGAGTGTGGGATGGGCTTGTTTTATTGTTGTTACTTCTCCCATATGGATTTTAGTTGGTTTTTGTATTGCTGCACATGGAAAATGTTTGTTTAAGGCCACAATGGAAGTTTAAATTTGTGGGCATTGTGTTGAAGAAAGAGAGGTTGAACAGAGAATAGAGAGTTGGTGAGATTTGAGTAATTTCCTCTTTCCTCTCTTTGCATTCTGTGTTAGCATTTGGGGTTTGATAACTCAAGCTCTTGATGCAGTAGATATGGTGGTATTGGCGATTTTTCGTGTCGGTTCGAGATGATTCTTTTTGTCACTTTGCTATTAGATGATAGTCAAAAAACTAATCACATCAGTTTGAAAAAAAGATAATCTGTATGGCTTTTAAATTGAGAGGGGCACAGAATATTAGTTATGGATGGTGAGGAAATAATGCTGAAATGGTGGTTCAGCCATCAGTTCATATGGAGAGGCTGCTTAACAGTCTGATTCCCTCTTCTATGCTGGCTTCGATTCATCGTGTTTATGATATTGTTGTTATCATCATTTTCCGTAGAGTTTTTTTTT
>AYJT01074619.1:0-10892 GCA_001278415.1 Ocimum tenuiflorum
AGGAGTCATGCCTCATTGTCCTAATTTGATTACAATTCGGGATGGATTGAGATTCATTTCCACTCTTAAAACATTGATAATTAAACAAATGCCATGTTTGGAAAAACGGGAAGAAGATGGTGTTTACGGTGAAGGAGAAGATTTCCATAAAGTCCCTCATGTGCCTCTCAATTAACATTATTTTATTATTTATGTACATGCTTTGGGGTTCTATTTCTACTCCTCTTTGTCGTTTTATTTTATATTTTAAATAAACTAGTTTGTCGCCTATTATTTTTTAGCAATTTGATGATTAATTAATAAATAACATTTATTTAAGTATTATGTGATACTGGGTAGAACATTAATTTTGTATAAATATTATATTACACATTTTATGTTGTGTTTTTCGAGTTCTCATTTCTCTCTCTCTCGTCAATTTTATACTTGATATTTAGTCGCTACATTTTCAAACACAAATATTACTTAATTATATTTGTATTTGGTTTGACATTGACATAGAAATTACGTGCCTCAACCAGATCTTTACCATTCACTTCAGCTTTTTCCAATCGAATTTGTTGCCACTCAAAGCTTGGTTCATTTACAATCCGCGTATCGTCGTTAGTGTATCTCAACATACTTCATTGTCCTCATTCTTTTACAAACACACACCTAACTCGCGGATCTCTTGTAATTATATGAACTAGAATCTAAAAATAATCAAGAACAACAAAGTACACAAGATTTACGTGGCTGGGCATGTAAGTAGCATACATTCACCGTGCGGTAAATGATGATATTATTAACAAACAATCTCCACCTTGGATGCAGCTTCACCTCAATCATGACCTAGACGTTTCATTACAAAACTTCAAACGCCTTTTCAAGTAGATGATGCTTGCTTAACCTACACATCTCACGAAAAGAGCTAGATGTTTACTCAAATCAAATCGATGGCGCTCTGATTATCACATGACACCACTACTTTTTATTGAACTATATCAAACTCTCGGATAACCAAACTACCTCTTTAATTTATTAATTTCTTATGTAAGTGACGGCTTATCAAATATCGTACCTTTAGTTCTAAATTTCTAAATACGCAAGTAGAATCGATCATTATCTAATATTAGTAAATGGATTAAGCTAGCGTAGTTAGAATGGATTCCTTCAACTCATGGTATTATACCATGGACTAAAATTAATCGTACAAGGTTTCAACAGGTGTCAAGTCAAGCTAATTTATTAATTTCTCATGTAGGATGATTGATTAATTATTAATTTGTCTTGTATAATTGATGACGAGACTCTAAATCCGACCTTCCTAATATTTTTAGGACAAGTGTCGTTTTTTTTGGCGAAGAATCATGTGGATGAAAAATCAACAATCTTTGTTTTTGTCTTATACAATTGTGTAACAACTAAGTAATTGTTTAATTAATTAATCATTTATTTGACTCATGTCTATAAGAGAGCGATAGGAAATTTTATATGCAGACTTTGGTATTAAAAAACTAAGAACTAGTCTGAACACACCTTACACAATCGACAAACGTAATTATAATTCAACAAAAAGATCGAACGCACCCCACTCATTTTCGTCCAAGTTATGAATCAGCTCCTTAAATATTAATTCTTCATTATTCATCTAATTACCATATTATCAAAATACAATAATATTATTATTTAACAAACATTGTTCCAAAAGTATAATTCTACCGAATCATTATTTTTAGTAAAATTAAAAAGATTTATTTATTACTTATAAATATTAAACTTGAATATCCAAATTTAAGAAAAATAAATTATAATGATTTTAAAATTTTGAATTATATTTTATATTAACAAATGCAAATTTTAATCTATTTGAAAATCTTCCACAAACTATCTAAATGTTTAGTTACATGAAAAGTCATGTGGATTTTGTTCAATTATACAACGAATAGCTTTCTTCGGCAATGGAAATTTCAAATGTGCATCGTCAGGTTTTGATGTCACCAGTGTAGTGGGGATACGGGAAGCCTAAAATTGAACAATGCGACAGTACCCAATCAACTCTTTGTCGGCAAAGAAAATGAGAAATAAACCAAGTGTCGGCAAAGAAAATGAGAAATAAACCAAGTCAAAGACCTTATCATAAATGACAAATGAACAGCTCTGGTGATCAATTCATAATTATATTTCTCACAAAATTCTGAAGAAACAAATCTTGAAAAACGATTCCATTAATGGGGGAGCAAGAAGTATCCATAGCTCTGGAAATGTTCCGAGATTTGCTCGTAGAAGAAGGCAAGTTTTTAGCGGGTGTGAGCGGCGAAGTGAGGTCGCTACAGAGGCAGCTCACAGAAATCAAGTGTCTCCTCAGAGATGCAGACGGAAAACAGCACGAAAGCGAAAGCGTGCGCAATTGGATCGCAGAGATCAAAGATCTCGCCAACAGAGCTGAAGATGCCATCGCATCATACGCCGTTAGAATCGACGGAGGACGAGGCCTGAAGCAAGTCCTCCGTCGATTTTCAAGAGGTTTAAACTGCTTCTCGCTCCACCAACTAGGTCACGAGATCTCGGATATTAAATCCGAGCTCGCGAGAGTCACTCAAAGCATGCGAGACTACGGCATAAGGAGCATCATTGTTGGAGAGGAGAGCTCAGGCTCAGGCACCACCAACAACAACCATAAATGGACAAGAAAAACCTTCCCGAATTCGGAGATCGGAGATTGCTTTGTGGGGAAGGAGGACGTGTTGGAGCGGCTTTGTTCCCTTGTAGGAGACGACGACGACGAAAAACTCCGAGTTATTTCAGTATGGGGAATGGGGGGCATAGGCAAAACCACCATTGCCAAGAAGGTGTACAAACATATGATTCAGGCCAAAAAATTTAATTCCTATGCGTGGGTTTGCGTTACTCAGCAGTGTCAGATTCGAACGGTTTTAGAGAGCCTTCTGAAGCAACTCGATTCGGAAAAGGGGGAGGCCGTTTCGAGCCTGAGCGACGAGCAATTGATTGAGCAACTATGCGAGACGCAAAGAGCTAAGCGATGCCTTATTGTTCTTGACGATCTGTGGGAGATTTTTCACTGGAATGGGTTGAAGCACGCATTTCTTGTGGAAGATTTGAAGAGCAAAATCTTGGTGACGACGCGTAAAAAGTTCGTTGCAGAGATCGGATTCTCGCTTAAACTTGGGCTTCTAAAACCCGATGAAGCTCTGGAGTTACTGATGAAGAAATCATTTCCTCACGGCAATAATCCTGCAGGTTTTTTTTAATACATTTCACTACTTCATATAATGTGATTATTACCAAAACAAAATAATAAATTTATAGTTAATTTACTTGTAGTCTCACATTTTCGTTTTGGCCCTACGGACAAATTTTTTCGTCAAAATATTTTTGCGCGTTAAGTATAAAAATGATTTTGATATTTTTATTACAATACTATAAATGAAAGGGGATTGTGTCCCATGATACTGAAAATACAGTTTACGCTTAATTTAAGCAGTGAAAGATCATGCATAATTATATAACTAATCTTGCAATTTGTAAAATGCATATTCGTATAAAATTATATCGTGCTTCGGGCTATTTGGTATTCATCTATTCGAGTTGAATTTTCTTCGAAACTAAAATATTTTATCTCTAACGCGCTTTTTGGCTCAGTCAATTTCAGTTGGTGGGTTTGGGTTGGATTGAAATCTCTAAATTTTTAGTTATAGATATACATTTAAAAAATGTTTTCCTTTTCGGAGTAGCTTTAACTTATTGCATCGTGATTTAAGACAAAATTGTCTCTTTGGCCGGTGTTGTTGAATATAAATCCACTTTTCTTAGTTATTTTCATTTACGGCATCATTTTATTTATCATCTTCTATTATTTCGATACAGATGTTGCACTGAAAGATGATTTACATAAAATTGGCAAAGAAATGGTACGAAAATGTGGATATTTGCCGCTAGCAATTTCCTTACTCGGTGGAGTCTTGAGCAAGAAAAGTTCGATGAGTGAGTGGGAGGTGGTTTATGCGAACATGAATTCATTAATATATAGATCTAGATGCGAAGGAGGTGATAGAAAGGATAATCAGATTGAAACAGTGCTAGATTTAAGTTATGACGATCTACCTTATTATTTGAAGCCATGTTTCCTGTATTTAAGTATTTTGGTAGAAGATGAAGTTTTTGCTCAAGATATATATCGGAAATGGATTGCACAAAGCATGATTTCAAAGGACAATACTCAAGGAAAGGAGGAAACTTTAACTGAGATTGCAGAACTTTACTTGAGTGAGTTGGAATCGAGGTGTATCGTACAAGTTGAAGTTGGAGTCGATGATGGATCCATGCAACAACAAAAATACCGCAAATGCAAGCTTCATGACGTAGTACGAGAGCTTTGCGTAAAGATCGCGACAAAGGAGGATTTCGGAGCACAGATTTTGGAGTACCAGGGTGGGAAATTTAGTACTTTACTGAAGGAAGCTTTATCGAGCAATAAAACACGACATTTGGTTATCCATTTCCGAAGAGAATTCCAACAAGAACTTGATGATCTTGTAGTTCCTTGTGAAGAACAAACTAGCAAACATTTAAGATCTCTTGAAATACAAAGTCATGTACATGGGAGGAAGGTTGAATTTCCGACAAAAAGTATAGTTGACCTGAGGAAGTTCAAGATGCTCAAATCCCTCGTGATTGAGAGATTCCAATTTGTGGGAAGAAAGTTACCAAGAGGAATTACTAACCTTGTGCATCTTAAATATTTAGGGTTAGCAGAATGTGAACTCGATAAGCTACCATCCTCGATAAGCAATTTGGTCTACTTGGAAACCCTTTTCTTAATGGGGTCATGGAATATTCGGATTCCAAATGTCCTAAAGAAGATGTTCCGATTAAAACACTTGATCCTTCCCTTATACAACAAGTATATAATGGAGAAGTTGGACGTGGGCGACGAGTTGGAGACTTTATGGCAGTTTGATAGTTCAGTGCATGAACTGAAATCTACTGCAAGAATGAAGAATCTCCGTGGTTTTTCAGCTATTATAAGCGACAACAAAAGCTTGTCGACCATCATCGACGCCATTTCTGAAGAGTGGACAAAGTTACAGTATTGTGCGCTTACCATAAAACGAGGATGCGAGTTTACAAGATGTGAGGATGGGGAGATGAAGTTGAAGCAAGTGTTGACGTGTCCCAATCTTTACTTGAAGATTCATGCCCCGTTGGGGAATCTACTAGCAAAGTGCAGTAGCCAAATCATTAGCTCGAAATTCGTGGAGTTGACCTTGGAATACTGTGAAATAGAAGATGATGCAATGTTGATACTAGGAAAGCTTCCTATGCTGAACAAGTTGTTTTGCTACTCGAGATCATTCGTGGGGAATGTGCTGACGTGTCCTTCGCGTAGTTTTTCTCGCCTCACCGTGCTTGTTTTCAGTGGTTTGCCCAACTGGAGGGAGTGGAGATTGGAGGAAGGAGCCATGCCCCTTCTTTCTGAAATGCATATTAATCTTTGCCCGCGTTTCCAGAAGCTTCCAGATGGATTCAGTCGGATTTCTACTCTTCAAAAACTCACAATCTCAGGAATGCCAGAATTGGGTAAAAGAGTTTCGGAATCTGGAGAGGATTTTCAGACAGTCTGCCATGTCCCTTCGGTTATCATCCGCAACCAGTCTTCATCTACACGGGTGATGGTCCTGATGGATTATGTTGGATAATGACATGAAATTCTAAATTCTACATATTTGAATTAAATTGGGTTTTTATGAACTATTAATTATTGAACAAAAGACTTTGAAGGAGTGATTTAAAGTATGAAAATGGTCAAAAAACCTAGTGAGGATGTAAAATTAAATGACAAAAAGGATCTTGTTCGAAGTCAGAGCCACTGACAGTTACTTTGGCTCTAACTGTGCACAACATCCTTTTCATAATTTTAGAGTCTCCTTAGTTTTTGACCATTTTCATAGTTACTCCTTCAAGTTCTTTTAACGACGTGTGTTTCAATGCCATCTTCAGCTCTACATGCAAGATCTCTGATCTCCGCTGTTTTTGCCATTGCAAGAATTCTAGTATGTTGATAGTTGCTTGCTATGAACACTAAGTACTGCCTTTTTTCTTGTCGTATTAAAATGACAGATAGCAAAAGTTTATGCTTGGTTATTCTTGTATTATAATGGTGTACATCATGAACGTTGCTCTTTGTTTATACCTCTATTAAAATGACGGGAAGCATAAAAGTTAATGCCTGATTTTGCTTGTGTTAAACTGATTGGTTTGCATTCACGAACTAAGATAATCTCATCCTTTATAATTAACAGAAAAGGGAAAAGAGAAAGATACTCCAAAGAGCCATGCATCAACTTTCCATCTAGATATGACATTTTTCCTACAGTCAAACATCACTACATCATGAAGTTTGCAGCATGTATATATTTTACTTTTTTTTTCTTTCTTTTGGTTAATGAGTTTCACTAACTAAACGAGTGAATCTCCATTAAATGATGAAGATTCGAGTAACATACTGATGGATCAACTCATTTACAGTCCAATAAGTGGAGTTAAACTTTTCTTTTTTAACATTTTTTGGAAGAATCATAGGGCATGACATTGACCTAAATTAAGATGTTGTTTTCAATTTCACAATCTCCCATCTACAAATCTGTCAATCCACCACTTAATTATATTACCCTAGCAATGGACCTAAGTAGATTCACTTGGAAGCATCTTCCACAAATAAAAATTAAAATATTTTATAAATAAATAAATAAACGGGAGACATTTTAAAGACAAGATTTTATGTGTTTTTTTATGTAACTATGTGTGTTGTTACGAATTTATGTGGGACCGGATGCATGTAAATATGTTTTCAGATGAAGGAACAAGTTGCAATGGGAAGTAGTCCTGTTTAAATTGATTTTAGTTAAATTAAAATACATAAAATCGATTCAAATCCAGATTTAGGTGGGAAAACTGGAAATTATGATGGTTTGTTTAATTAACCTCGGTTATCAATTTGTTAATTAGACGTAGTTATCTCTATCTAACTCATGGGAATATCGGCCCAAGTAATAGGTCAATCGAATATCAAACATGAGTTTAATAATATTTTTGTGTTGTTCATAGATCAGATAAGTAGAAATATTTTTTATTAGTTACATTGTGTACTTGTAAACATTAATCTTACAATTATTTAATCGTGCAATAGTTCCAACTTGTGTTATAATATTAGCGAATTAATATAATGGTGAGCCCAAGGTATTATTCCACTTTCAGTTGGTGAAGAGGCATCATAATTTCAAACCACCAACATCTACAAACAAATGGACCCTTCCACGAGAATATATAAATATGAATATATTGTCGATTATTTTTTTTAAATTTAGTGGTATGAGATTATGTGTTTGATCTAAATCCATTTCTCGAAAATCATATGGGAATTACTTATTTAACTTTTGTTTTTAGAATTCCTGATGTAATTGAACTAATTGTATACTTATATGATCTCTAAAACTTTTAAATTCAACAATTGGCTGGTAGTTGAAATTACGGCTATTTACAGTAGATAGTATAAAATTTAGAACAAAGTTAGTAATCAATCGATTTTCAAATGAATCGTAAAACTTGAAAGATATTCAAAGTAGTCATTATAATTACTCCATGAAATAAGATTATAAAGATCAATAAATTTGACACAGATTTAAGTAAATAAAATTTTTAATTTACAGAAAAGAATACACGAGACATATGTTTTAGTAAGTGTACGTAACATTGGAAGTTTTCAATTATATAGAGTCATTAAAATAATCTTTTGATGTTTATTTTATTTTAATTTTAGGAGCGGAGAGGAGTATTAAATAATTCACCCATCACTGAGATTCGGTTGACTTTCTCAACCACACAATTGTTATCATCTTTTTCAGGTAAATTTCCCTCGAAAACGTGAGTTAAACTCAAGCATCAATAAATATGGTCGGTAGTACGAGGAATTAGAATTTGAAAAGAGAGACAGAGATGCATTGAATGGAGAGAGAGATTATGATAATTATATTTAGAAAATATAATTAATTAATTAATAAATTAGGTCCACCATGCATGCATGCATGCTTCAACATGCTCCAAGCATCCACTTGCATCTCCAGCTACAAATCTCACATGACTGCCCATCATCTATTATTCTTTCAACCCATTTTTTATTTCTTCGTATATATACAACTATTCAATTTATTATTTTATCAACTATCTTAAAAAATGCGCATATTATTAATCAAATATTTCTTGTTCCATCAGCTATCTTTAATTTACGGCGGTTAAGATTACTCATTTAAAATGTATTCTTAATCGTTTTACAATTTTGCTTCGCTACATTGACCAAATTTTGGGATGATAGTACAATTTTGCTTCGCTACAATTAAAACGAATACTTTTACTCGAGGAATCGTACTAATTATTTGCATGATGATATCAAGAATCAAAAATTAAAATTGAAATCAAATAGAATTAATCAATCCTACAATTTCTTTTAGACTCAACCACTAGTGAGACTGCAAGTAGGGCGGGTATCAAGTATGGAACCCCATTTCCCAAGCCTTATGTCTGATGATAGCAATAATTATTAAAAAAATAGAAATGCCACCAAAAAATAACATTGTATGTATTACTCTAGATATTATATAATCCTAAATTATTACGTCAGAATATCTGGAGATTTTGCTGACTCGGCAAAGTATTTGCAGTTGAAGCATTTTATTGGTGATTGGTGAGAATCACCATTTCCTAATTTAGGCACTATTCTCCTTTAGGAAGCAAAATAAATGTAAGAAAAAAAAAAAGCCTCCATTTTAAAAAACAGTCTTGGGTCTTTGTTTAATTTTTTTTATAGTGTATTTTAAGAAAAAAGGAATCTAAACTTGCTTGTCCTTTTCTTCAATAATTTTATGTATTCAATGACGTGTCGCGATACTATGTAATACAAACTCTGAAAAAAAAAAAAGCATAGACTATGAAATAATAATCCTGAAATCTATACATATTATAACAGTGTGTATATTTCTCCCAAACTGTTTTTTCCCTATTTTATCATCTTCAAATAATTATTTTAGGGGACAACAATGTAATTATCTATGTATGATATAATTAACTTACTTTTATTTATTTTGATATTATATATAAGATTTGTACTTATCAATAATTCAATTTAGATGTTATCCTACACTTTTTTATCTTCTAATTCTTATATGACAATAACAAATATTACAATATTAATAAATTACATTATTCATCATGAAAAATCTATAACTATTAAAAGTGTGTTAATTCGTCCAAAATGTTTGTTTTCTTTTTTATCTCTTTTAAATATTTAATTCTAATGACAATAATATAATTATGTCTGCAATATAACTAATATTTATTTATCTTAATATTATCTACTAGAATTGTAGTTATCTACATCTATATCTATAATTATAATATAATTTATATTTTATTTTTATGACTTTCACATTCTTTAGTATTAAGAACATTATTATAATAAACATAATACAATTTTTGAATTCGTACAACAACCCAAGACAATTTCATGAAGTCCAAAAATATCGATTCAAAACTTGAATTGCTTAATTTATGATTGCACTCAATTCTGTGAAAATCAAAGATAGTATATAGCTAACACTTTTAATAGATATAGATAAAACATTGTCGTCTAAGAAAACCCAATAATAATTGAAGAAGTCAAATTATACTAAAGGAAAATAAAAGAAATATTAATAAAAATGATCAAGTCAATGGAATAAAATAGATTATTAATTTGGGTTACAACCTTATAAGATGCAATAAATGAAAGTAAATGTCCAAAAATATATGAAGATTACACAAAAATTTCAAACATGTTATAAAGAAGAAAAAAAAGAAAATATACATTTGAGTTACAATGAACACTCACTTGATGTTTGATAAACTTATATGTGAGCAACAATGTTAAAAGATATTATAAAATAATCAAGATCAAACAATGAAAGTTGCGGGTAAATTATTCAGGCATATCAAAATGATACTTTGTACGAATTTATTTTACTATTTTAACGTTAATCAAATTCATTGGATACTACTAGAGTTTTATTGAACAATATCTTTTAAAGAAAATAACCACAAGTCTATATACTATTCGTCAATACTCAATAAAGATTAATTGTTCGATTGAATGAATCCATTATTTCTTAATTAATTAATTTAGATAAACAAATGTTATACTATTAGTATAGTAGTTTTTATACAATAAAATCATTAAAAAGGTATAAAATTTATATTAGTTACAATTCAATCATTTTAAAATAGCGAAGACACTACGTGCGTGGCACATCTTATCTAGTTTTAATAAAAAAAAAAAAAGGTTTAAAACTAGCTAGAAAATTATAAATAACGAAAAGGGAAAAAATGGTTGAATAATAATGACACGAAAATCAACTAGCCCATTAATTTTTTCTTCAAAAAAAAATCCAATGAATCTCCAATCGTGCATATTTTCACGTACAAAATATTGGATGATCTTGTACCTTTTTGGCTCAACATTGTCTCATTATTTTATCCATAATATTAAACACTTATGATTTTTCATCAATTATCAGAAAACTCATAACTTTATAACCATATTTGCAAGTTCCTTTCCTCCTCCATCAAAATTCTAATTCAGCTTAAGATTCCACTAAAAATAGTATATTCTCATCCTCAATTTTCCTAATCTTTTTGGTAACAAATCCTTGAATTTGTTTGGTGAGGGAGAGAAGAGTAAAAGGCAAAGGTAAAAGTAGAAAAAGGGAGGGTCTAGGGGTGACGAACCTTGTGTTTATGGAAAATTCAAATTCATTAGATTAAACTGAACCATCCATCAAATATTTTCTTGTCAACCACTTGAC
>AYJT01074667.1:0-10277 GCA_001278415.1 Ocimum tenuiflorum
TTTGAACCTAGAAGTGACTTTAGGTTCCCTAAGATTTTTCAGTGGGTAGATTACATGTGCTAAGGATGTGGGATGTAGATGTTATTTTCGGAATGGATTGGTTTTTCGAGAATCACACGACAATTCGATGTCGAGAGAGGAGAATCTCGTTTCAGAAGCCAGGAGGGAAGGCCGCCAACTTCTATGGAATCCAGAAAGGAAAGATCCCCATTATATCAGCGCTATAAGCCGAGAAGTTGGTCAGAAAGGAAGGTAGTCGAGCCTACCTAGTATACCTCAATGGAGACGGAGTGGGAGAGAAGCGCCTAGAGGAGGTACCGATTGTTCGAGAATTTCCCGATGTATTCCCGCAAGAGTTTCCTGGATTGCTGCTAGACTACCAGTTGGAGCTTGCGATCGATTTAGAGCCTGGAGCAGCTCCAATTTCCAATGCACCATACCGAATGGCGCCGAAAGAACTGCAAGAGTTGAAGGCACAGTTGTAAGAGTTGCTAGAACTGGGATTTATCTGGCCGAGCGTATCGCCATGGGGAGCACCCGTATTATTCGTCAGGAAGAAGGACGGATCCATGAGAATGTGCATCCACTACAGGGAATTGAACAAGGTCACGTTGAAGAACAAGTATCCGTAGCCTAAGATTGACGACCTGTTCGACCAGCTCAAAGGAGCGAGTGTTTTCTCAAAGATCGATCTGAGATCAGGATACCACTAGCAAAGGATCCGAAATGAAGATATCTCCAAGACCGCCTTTAGAACCAGATATGGTCATTACGAGTTTGTGGTAATGCCATTTGGGTTGACGAACACGCTAGTAGTTTTCATGGACCTCATGAACCGAGTGTTTCAGCCTTATTTGGATAGATTCGTGTTGGTATTCGTCGATGATATACTCATCTACTCGAATGGAAAACAAGAGCATGAAGAACACCTGAGAATAGTAATTGAGACCTTGAGGACCGAGAGGCTATACGCCAAGTTCAGTAAATACGAATTCTGGTTGAGGGAAGTAATGTTCTTAGGCAATATCGTTTCAGCAGATGGTATAAAAGGTCGATTCGACTAAGGTGCAAGCTGTGAGCGAGTGGAAGACTCCTACCACACTGAATGAGATTCGGAGCTTCTTGGGTTTGGCTGGTTGTTATCGCCGGTTTATCGAAGGATTTTCTTCGAGTAATTTTTTTTTTCTTCGAGTATATATGATCCAGACTTTTGAAATATGTTTGATATAAATGATTGATATATAAACATATTATTCATTAGAATGTGGTACTACAGATAAGATGCCAAGTTATTTTTTCTTACAATATTATTTCTTGTCATTTGACAAATGGAAAAAACACTTGACATACACCGTTAGTACACACAAGAGGTTGAAAGATTTTTTTGTTTTATTTTATTTTTAAATGTTGCAAATTGTTAAGAAATGCTCATTAGGAAATAGACGCCCAACTAGTTAATGAAGGTTTGAATTATTGACATATATTATTTTGAAGCTTAAGGTATGTGAAATTAATAACTATACCCTTAGATTTGATGATACTATGTTATAATGGGTACAAAAAAGTTCAATTAAAATACTGTAAAACTTTGTAGTTTTTGTATATGATAGATGATACGATATAACAAGCTACCTTTGAAGAATTGAAAAACGCTTTAGGAAATTTCATTTGATCTTAATATAAGAAGTTGGAGTACAATAGTAAAGCTAATATGAAGAATAAACACCGAGATTTAAAAAAAATATTTCTTATAAATTGTGCGGCAATAAAATATCATTTTAGGAGACCATTTTATATTCGCACAAGTCTCAAATATTTCAGGACGGGCCGTATTCTGACCACTTCAGAAAAATTCGCCCATTCCAAGTTTTTTTATTTTATTATTATTATTTGATTCAAGTTCTGTTCCAGTACGGGCACGACCCTGTTCGAACAGTTGACTTATTGATCTTCTGTCAAATGCTCTACCACTGAGGTGTGGACTACACGATAAAGTTATATATCATAGTACATATAATATAATTACAGATTAATAGAGATGAATGTGAATAATGACTTTTTTCTTGTGGGGTTGTGACTTTACAGGTGGCAGATTTGGGGTTGATTCCCGTTACACTTTTGTTATACTTCGTGGCACACATCAAAATTTTACTACTTTTTATTTAATAATTTTTTTACACCTTCAAATTTATTATACTTTAGTTAAGTTATTCAATTCATTTCTTTTTTTTTTATTATACCGAGGAAATGTATATAATATTTTTTTGAATTTTGTTAATTATTAACTAAATTGATTATTTTGTATTATGTATATAAAAATATTATATATTTTTGTTGGTATATTAGAAACAACTAAATCAATTGATCAATTAAACTAGCCTAAAGTTTAAAAAATTGAAATTATAAGAAATTAGTAAAGATAAAATGCATAACACAAAGTGTAATATAAGATTAGTTTAACGAGGGATCCAAACCGATAGATTTAAATAATATAATGCTCATGTAACACCATCATGTAAGACAAAATCTCCACCACCATAAATTAGGGTTAGTAATGTACCATCATTTCTACTATAAATAAGACATCGAATTTGTGCATTTGATTCAAGTTTCATTCTCATATTTATCAAAAGTACCGAAGAACTTCACCGAATACATTCAAAGAGAAAAACAAAGAAAAAAAGATAATGGTTAATGCTCATAACATGGCTTTCATATTTGGCCTTCTTGGTAAGATTATAATGATCTTTCTTTCTAGCAAGAAAATGTAATTTAATTTATTGTAAATACTAATATAACCTCTGATTATTCTTAACCAGGCAACATTGTGTCAGTCCTGGTATTCTTTGCACCAATGTAAGAGATAATATATTTTTAATTTTCAAATTAACATTATTACATTTCAACTAATTTGAACTAACATGTGTACAGGCCAACTTTCTACACAATTTTCAAGAGGAAATCATCAGAAGGTTTTCATGCAATCCCTTATTCGGTTGCACTTTTTAGTGCTTCCTTGTTACTATACTATGCTTATCTAAAGAAAAATATGTTCATGATCATTACCATAAACTGCATCGGATGTGTGATCGAGATCGTTTATCTCTGTATCTACATAATATATGCTCCCAAAAAGTCAAAGGTATGCTGTTCATTCCAATTTTTTCTTCCAATTACAAACTCATTATTCACGTGTTGTGTTTACAAGAGTGATTATTTTGTCCCCTCAGATCAAGACAATGGGTTTTATTCTTATATTCAACGTTGGAGGTTTAGGGTTGGTCATGGCAGTTTCTTTACTAGCATTCCGTGGTTTTAAGAGGGTCTCTTTAGTGGGATGGATGTGTTGTGTTTTCAACATAGCTGTATTTGTTTCGCCGTTGAGTATCATGGTATGTTATATTTACCTAATTTTTTTCTATTAATTTTATGTTTATATCATCTATAAAAACAATATAACACATTTTCATGTTACAGAGACGTGTGATCAAGACGAAAAGTGTGGAGTTTATGCCTTTCACTTTGTCTTTCTTCCTTACCCTGTGTGCTACAATGTGGTTTTTCTATGGATTCTTCATCAAGGACTTCTACATTGCAGTAAGTACTGTAATTAAATAAATTTCAAGAAATTGTATATTTTTTATACGTTTTACTTTGGTGATTCTAACTTTTGGCACAGGCGCCAAATATTTTAGGGTTCTTATTAGGGATTGTTCAAATGGTCTTGTACTTCTTTTACAAATATGCCAAGAAGGATGAGGAAGCAAAGCTCGAGCACGAGCTCAAGCCAAGGGAGGACATTGAGAAAGTTTGTGTCCAAGAGGAAATAGATCTTGAAAATGCGAAATGAATGGAAGATGGATGGATGGCTAAGCATAGTATAGCTAGCTAAATGTATTGATTATATATATACAGGTACAAACGGTTAAAATACCTCTTAGATGATAAATAATAAGATATCTTAAGCGTCCATCTAAGAAACGGGTGTACATGATTTTGTATGAAAATGTATTTTAATTAATGCATGATCAATTATATAATTATGTATGATATTCGTTGCTTAAATTTTGGCCATCGGAATCTTGAAATTCTACGATTGATACCCATTATTATTTGATTATAAATCTACATATATAATTATATATGCTAAATAAGTATCATGTGCTCATTATCCTTAATATTGGGGACTTTTGTTAAACTGTCAAAGATCATTGTGAGTTTGACAATAAATACAGTAAGTACTGGATTTGACAAGTGAAACTCACAATTATAAATGAGTTTTGATGATATTCAAGTAATAAAGAATCTTTTCAAAAATTCATTTCGAAACTTATCAACTAAACACTCTGTTTCAGTATTACTTTATTCTCCAATTCCTAGAAGCACCACCTGAACTCCGCTTAAGTTTCATTCTCCTTCTACGTATACCAAGCAATGTGCAAGAATTAAAAATTGATCACAACTGTTAATGTGGAATATTAGGACGATTGAGATTCGTTAATTAATATTTTAAAAAGAATTTTAGTAGAGATTGAAAGGGTTTTTCGGAAAAGAATTTTAGTAGAAAACGGCCAAGAGAATAGAGGGAATCAATTGCGATGGTTTCCGGAAACATAGGGGAGACTCTTGCTTCTCATCCGAACATGTAATTCCCCGTCTTTTGCACCCGTGTAATATTTGTTGTTAAACTTATTCTAAGTTATTGAAGGTACAAAATTTATAATACAAATAAAAAAAAAAATACTATTTGAAGTCTTACAACGGAAAATATGTAATTAACAAAGAAAATACACAAATTCAAACAATGGTACTTAAATTCGTCAAGTTCTCATTTTTTGAAAGAGGTCTATGATATTATCATCTGAATATTGTGGTAAAATAACTTTCTCAATAAAACTGATCAAACAATCATTTAGTAATTGATCGTCCATGCAATTCCGCAATTTATTTTTTATATAAGTCATTTTTTAAAATTCTCTTTCAATGCTCGCAGTGGGAACAACGAGAATCAACATTAAATTGATAAGCAAATAAATAGTAATTTGCTAGATAAATCACAGACTTTTTTGTTTTCATTTAATAATTTATGTTGCTGGAGAAATTTTTAAGCAATATATTTATTTTTTATTTTTTACGAATGCAATGAAATTTATTTTAGTGAATTTTTTTTAATTGTAAATTAATGGATTTAAAAATTTGAGGTGTTAATTTTATATTACGTTATAAGTTGTAGTAACTATTAATGGTGGTAGAATTATGTGTATATTATTTTAAAAAGATACGATTATATACATGCACGAAGGCAAAAAAAAAGAGAAGAAAAAAAGTTGGAGGTACAGCTGTACCCCATTAGTCAAAGTAAGTCTGCCACCGATTTATCCAATATTTCGATGATATAGATTTTTTTTTAATCGCCAACAATATTCAGGCGGATTGAAATTTATTTTGATGTCGACACGATTCGCAATAGATTTGATTTATGAATCATATTGGATAATTTAATATTATCGCGATCATCACTTTTTTGGGAGCACAAATTTATTATGATGTATTCGAAAATGAGATTGATATCGGGATAGTATAACACCTTTATAAATCGATACTCAATAGAATGACAGGAACAAAGTAAGTATTACTAAGACCATTAGTTAAGTGACAACAATCTAGTCTAAACTAACCGATACCACCTTTTGTCAATTCAAATATAAAAGACTTATTAATTTACTCATCAACCGTGCCCATTGGGTAAGTACTGTGCACAAGTAGAAATCTAACCACAAAAATGATAAATAAAAAAGAAGATAAAAAATAAAGAAAGAATGTGGGGTTTTGATTTGCCACTACAACACTTCCCCTGCTCCACAATCAGTCATCTATCTCCATGCCTTTTTATTTTATTTATATTATTATTGGTTTTGATGTCGTTGTTGTCTTTTTTTTCTTTCAACTTTTTAAATGATTTTACTTTTTTAAAAAATATTTCCTCCAAAATAAAGTCAAAATTCATCTATGTTTTTTCTCTCTTCTCAATTAAAAAAATACAAACAAACAATTTCTCATAATCTTTTTAGTTTATTTCACTTTCTTAATAAACACACCAAAAGACCGAGAGTTTATGGCCAAAAAATACTCTACCCTTGATTGTCACAGCCGAGAGAGCAACAAGAGAAAAGTGATAAATTTCATGTATCGAGTGAAACAAAGATTATATTTACATAAAAACCAAACTTGGAATAAATATTCATTTTAGAGAGGTGATTGCTTGAACTTGGAGGCTCCTATGAAACCATGGTTTTACGACTTAGTTGATACGATTATATCTCTATTTTGTAGGGAAATTATATGTGCATCCAAAGAAATAAAATTGATGTATCCTTATAATAGTCTACAGCATAGGTTAGACTTGCTTTCTTTATCCTTTTGCTACTTTCCTTGTGTTCATTTAATGGTGGTGAGTATTAAATGCCACAATTTCATTTTCATAACCGTACATATTAGCTTTATAATCATAGTTTTATTTTTCTAACTCTAACCATATAGTTGGAGAAAAAGGGAAGGGACCCTTGAAGACATTAATGTAGGAATGTTGTCTAGGCGTATTTATTTATATATATTAGTTAGTAGATTAGCAATCAAATGAGAACTATTTACTGTGTGAGAACGTGAGAACTCTTGTATAATACATTGTTACGCATTAAATTAACCATTATTTTGCCCTTCAAATAATGATTAATTTTTAATTCTCAAAAATTAAATAGTTCTCACCAAAATGCACACCTTCGTTAGTAGTCTAAAGATTTTAATTCTAAACAAGAACCCAACTGACGGTTTGTTCCTAACGTCAGCAGCATTTGTTTCGAATTTCATTTAAAAAATTTTAAGATCTCTATTTTCCTTGAATTTTGGGTATGTATGTTATAGTATATGTATTATTAGAATGGAAAGAGATCAAACTACTCAATAAAGGCTTTTGGCCCAACCTACTTTAGGTCTTATTCCGCTAGTTTATTAGTCAAAAAGTCCATGGTTGGGCTTTTCGAAAAACCAACCGAGTGCAGCGTTGTTTGGAGAAAAGGGGAGGGACAAGGTGGGCGAATTTGAGGGAACAATGTGGAGCGGAATAGAGCACCGGTCCGCCGCCATTGGCCGGCGGAGTTAGCAGATGCAAAATTGTATTTTCTTAATTTTATGCGAAAGTAGAGAGGAGGGGGGCTACAAGGGCAATAGTAAATTTTGGGGACTATGATGAGTAAAAGGGCTACAAATAAAATTATCCAATTAAATATGCTCAAGCTCAGGCTTCGAAGTAAGTCTGTTAAGCCTATCAAGCCGGCTTATTTAAATTATGATATATTATACAAATTAATAAATATAATCATTACTTATTATTTAATAATATATTTATAACTTAAAAATAAAAATATACATTAAAATATTAAATGATCTTTCGAAGGTTAAAAGTCCGGCCTATTTAACTAAATAGATCAAGTTTAGGCCTATATAAATGTCTGTTACACTAAATAAGCCAGGCTCAGGCCTACAAAAAAAATTTTCGTAAACCTAGGTCAACAGAGCCAAAATCCGCTTGGCATGACCTGTTTGCACCCCTACATATTGTGTGACCTTGTGATAAAATTTCATATTTGTGGAGAAGTAGACGATTTCATAGAAATTTTACATAACAATGAACAAGTATAAACTGTTAGGCACAATCCATCCAGTTTTAATTTATTTGGTTTTTGTATTTTTAGATACCTCCTTTGCCCGTGAAATTTTTAGAATATTTAGTTTAATTTTTATGGATGGTTGTGTTAAACTTTGGGAGCTATTGACCTAGAACCCAAATTTATAGAAATTGTTGTTCAAAAAATTTATAGAAATTGTACAAACAGGAATGTTCGTCGCCGGAATATGAGAAGACCGCGAGTTAAAAATTAATTTATATTTCAATTAAATAGAGACCTACGTTGGACTTGATTTTTAGATATATTGTATTACTTTTATGTTAGGAGGTTGTGTCCAAATTTGGAATTATTTGGACGAGAACTGAATTTTGGTGATTTTTACAAAATCTATCGTTTGTTGTTAAATAATTCCCAGATTTTGACTATTCTTTAGATGTGTTCATGTCATAACTCGGGTAACCTTTTTTCAGCCTCGTTTTTTGTGAGATAATAGACAAATATAAGAAGCTTTCAGATATATTTTGGAACATAAATCTTTTAGAATTATTCTCAAGTGAACTCTTCTGTACGTTTGGTTCGCCGGCAATGTTTAAATCTTGAAATGTTTCTCGTCCTTGAAAACAAGGTTAGCTCTCTTTATTATAAAATTCTCAAATGTTTCCAAGCTTTCCAGCTCTATTGCACATTAATCTCATGAAAGCATTCTCTGTTTTAACTAAATGTCCGTGCCTAAAAAATGTGTTTGATTTACCTATCTCTCCTCAGAGTTACGGGACAGCCAGAGAGATTATATAAATGTCTGATCCATGAAATACTGTTTGAGCGTTGTAAGTCTTACAAAGCTAACGTGATGAAACTATTGTATCTTGCGGTTACGGGAGCCAAGAGTAATGCACTTGATGTCAACCTGAGAGGTATATAGTTCAACCAGTGTGTGGCATCGTGGCTGAGGAAGAATGCCTACTTCCTAGTTTACATAGCATCA
The DNA here is from genome assembly GCA_001278415.1 of Ocimum tenuiflorum. NCBI lineage: Eukaryota > Viridiplantae > Streptophyta > Magnoliopsida > Lamiales > Lamiaceae > Ocimum > Ocimum tenuiflorum. Next base: position 8,671 of record AYJT01074667.1, read on the forward strand.
ACGTATAGAGTAAGTGATGTGAAATTCAAAGACGAGCATCTCTCAACTATGAGAATTATTTTTTTGGGGATGAGCTAATTTTAAATAAAAATTTCATGTGCTGCTATGGTGGCTAAGACTGACTATTCATAAAGATAAAATTGGCAATAAGTATATGATTCATATCATTGATTCATTAATTTTGGGATCCAAATCACAAACTCTTAAATTAAAATCCCAGCTAATGTAGGATATTAGTTGATTGGAGACGCAAGTTCCTCGTTCGCTCACTTGACTGCAAGATTGATATTCGGGCTTGATAGAGCTTGTTAGAGGTCGATTCTCATGCCATCTATAAAGTCCTTGTGTGCAGGACTGATTCTAAGGCCCAATGGAGCTCGTCAGAGTCGGCTTTGACATCATTTGTAAATTCCTTGGTCTACAAGGTGGGGCCGTTATTGATATATTGGGATAGCAGGCTCTGCTTGTAAGTACTTGGTATTTCTTATTGCTTAAACATACTTATAAATTCATACATAGACTTCGATTTTCAATTTTGTGGGACATTATAAGAGGGCATCCAAACTTGCAAGCAAGATCCTTTAATATGAAAGTTTACATCAATAATATGTGTAAACATTTCTTTTAAACTAATAGATTTACTCATGTCGTTCATTTGTAATAGAGGATCTAAACTAAACTACAAACTTGGCCTCAAGGACAATTTGCCCTTGCCGAATTTGAACTTAATCAAAGGTTTTTTAGCTTCTAGGATAAATTTAATATGATCAGTCTCATACATGCCACACCCATGATAATCATTTCATCTTTGCAAGAGAAATATGTTTAATGGTAAGAGCTGAGTTTTGCAACCTATTCGTCAAAAATAATTTATATAATGGTATCTATGAGTTTTGATCTGTTAGGGTCTGGGCAGGGCCGGCCCCGACAAAACGGGACCCTAGGGCGAAAAAATTTATTGGCTATTAATATTTTAAAATTTATGTGTAGCGGATCAAATTAAACATAAATAGGAGTGTGTACCAAAGAAAAATCAGTATAAATGAACAAAATTATTCAGATCTGGACTAAATAAAATTTATTGAATAAACATATTAAATTTAAGATAGTCACAAGCTCATAGCTTGTTAACTAAAAATAGTATAAAATATAAATTACAACACACAACCATGATGCAAGAAGTATAAAATAATACAATGCTCATTATTTGAACATAATATTTTTATGACATCTCATATTCATATAATGTACTAATTTGCTCGACTTTCTTTTGATATAGTTGAATGAACACATAATTCAACGATCTCAACTATGAAAAATTTCTTTGTATTATAACATTTATGATCAATAATATTTTCCATACAGATATACAATAAAGAAAATACTTAAAAGAGGAGTACACAATTTCGATAAATGAAATAACTTCAACAATTACTAATACTTTAGATGATAAATGCATCTGTCTTATTTACAGGTAAGAAATATAATGTAGGTTTAACTTCAAAAAAAGTGATAGAAAGTGAAACAATTTTCATTGCACCAGAAAAAGAAAAAAAATAGAGAAAAATGAAGCTAATTAGAATATAATTATTTTTAATATATCTAAT